>ML785131.1:161302-211702 GCA_009831015.1 Picea engelmannii | reverse complement strand
CTACCCCCCCCTGGGACCCCCCTAGGAAAGCGCCTGACACACATGGCACAAATAGGGCACTACTATGAGGGATCGCCAGACGCAGTTGTCATATCTTACGCGCCCACACACACACATGAAAAGAATATAACACATACCCAACAGGTCAAGGCCCACCCCCACCCCCTAGGATTTTCACTAAAGTAACTGCTAGATACGCTCCTCTGGTCCTCCCAGTAACCCTTCATGATTTACCTGAAAACTACATGAAAAACCTACCTAAGTTTATAGGGGAGGGAGACTTAACCGCAGTCGAACATATAAATTTATTTGATCAATTCGCAGATATTCTCGGTCTCGAGCATGAAGACGTATATTCACAGTTGTTTGTTCAAACTTTCGAAGGACAGGTGAGAACCCGGTTTCGAAGTTTCCCCGCAGGTTTGATATTGTCTTATGACGCATTAGAAAACTCTTTTCTCAGACAATGGGGTGAAAGGAAAGATCACTTATATTATTTAACTGAGTTTGGGGCTTTAAGGAAGAAAAATTCAGAAACTGTTATTGAATTCATCCAAAGATTTAGTAAATTATATAACAAGATCCCAATCGAATTTAAACCTTCCCAACCTGCAACAAAGGTAACTTCTATAGGAGCTTTCAAACCTGATTTCACACTATTATTGAGAGAGAGAGGAGAGCAGTCGATCTTACCCCAATGCAAGACGATGCCATAGAAATCGAGTCAAATATGATGGCTTCTAGTAAATTAAAGGCAAAAGTGGAAATGTGAAACAAAGATATTAAATGATTTAGGGAACAAGCCAGACCCTCTGGATCTGGGAGATCTTCATATGATAAAATGGATGATATGGCCAGGATAATAAAGTAGCTATCAAATAAAATTTCAAGGATGGAGCTAGATCAATCTAAAGCAGCTCAATTCGTTAAGAGAGAATTCAAGAGGAATCCTAATCCCCAAATACAACAAAGACAAATTAAAAATGAAGAGTAAAAGGTTCAGACTCCTTTAAAAAATGAAAAATTTATAGGAGGTAATGACATACAAGAATTTGAGGATTTAGAAGAATATATTAATAATCTTGGTGATGATTATTATCAACCTCATTTAACTAGAAAATATTATGAGAGGTCTTTAAAAACAGAACATCGGTCTAATGAGGATAGAAATACAAATAATACAGAGGATCCTACTTGCCAGGGGATTGTCAATACTATAGTGGTTGAGCTCCAAAACAAGTATAATCTAAGGTCTAAAACTAAAAACCTGACAACTACCCAACCAAAGAAAATCCTGCTGAGAGGTAAAGTGTATGAACTAGCTCCAGAGGAAACTGAAATATAGAACACCAGGATAAAAGGAGTTGACCCACAAGGTGCCAAAACTAAGACAACCGAAATACATACGGTAGGAACAAAAACAACTGAAACAAAGCAATACAAATAAATAAAGCAGAAAAGAAGGAGACCGAAGTACCAATTAGAGAAACCGAAAAAACTATAGCAGGTTTCAGCCTAGAAAATGAGATTAACCAAATCAAAATACCGATAACCCTGGTTGAACTAGCAAAGAATCTCATTTACCGAAAACAAATCACCAAAATGATAATTTTTTCAGATATGGTAAGTCAAGATGACGTTATAAATTTCGAAGATGATAAGCCTAACATAATTTTTGGTCTGCATTTTGAAGGGACCATAGATACCACTGTTCCCTTCTACATTACTCTAAATGTACACGATCGCCTGCTACATAACTGCATTTTGGATTCTGGACCCTCACATAACGTGATGCCCAAGGCTATTATGGATAGACTTGGCTTCGAAATTACCAAGTCATACGAAGACTTGTATTCATTTGATTCGAGGAAATTTAAATGTGTGGGCATGATCAAAGACTTGGTTGTAAATATTGCTTAGATCCCAGTAAAAAGTGTTCTGATGGATGTGGTTATCATTGATATACCTCCGAAGTATGGTATGTTATTATCTAGGTCTTGGGGGGCTAAGCTTGGAGGATCCCTTCAGTTGGACATGACATACACCACGATTCCCATTTTCAGAGGACAGTTCACCCAATTGCATCGGGAAACACAGCTGGCATACACGGTAAGTGATCCACATAATCCTAGCAATTACCTTATTTATGTCGTTGATCAAGATGAAATTTTATTTTATCAATTGATGGCGATATAGATGAATGTGTTGAAGATATCACAGAAAAAAATAAAACATAAAAAGTAAAAGAAAGTGTATATAGTACTGGAACCTAGAAAATGTATTTCGATGGTGCTTCGTCATGTGAAGGAGAAGGCGCAAGAGTACTCTTTGTATCACCTAGAGATGAGTTTATCGTTCCTTTATCTTACAGACTACAGTGGGATATAGACTACACAAATAATGTATGCGAATATGAAGCCTTGGTTTTGGGATTAGAGGCCGCCAAAAAATTAAACATAAAAAAACTTGGAAGTCTATGGAACAAGTAAATCAGTAGTATCAGGACAAACACCCGATATTGAGATATTATAGAAACTGCGCGTGGTATTTAATGGAAAAAAATTTCTCGTCAGTTAATGTTCATTACATTACCCGTACAGAAAATCTTCAAGTTGATTCGTTAGCTAAAGCAACCTCAACTTTTGCACCTCCTACAACTTTAAAAATTAAGTATCCCATAGAAATAAGGCACAAACCCTCCATACCAAACAATATACAACATTGGCAGGTGTTCGAAGATGATGAACAGATCAAAAAATTCCTCGAAATGGTGGAATACTTTGTTGAAACGCACATCGACCAAGAAAACCAAAACGATCATCAAGAAGGAGAAGATCCTTAAGAGTTCCAAGATAAGATCACAAATCATCGCATGTTAGTACTAAAAAATAATCCAATCCCTAAAGGTCTAATTCCCCTAGAAAGATTATTCAACCATAATGATATCCCATTGAAATCTACTTTGCAGCCTCAGCCAGAGGAAGTCAAAGATTGTGATATAGGCACTAAACAAAAACCTAGAATGGTAAAAATATCAAAGTATCTTCCTCCTGAGATGAAAGGTAAGTATACAGACTTACTCGGGCGATATAAATACATTTTTGCATGGTCCTATGATGATCTAAGAACCTATGACACCACTGTGATCGAACACAAGATCCCTTTAAAGCCTGGTGTTAAACCTTTCAGACATAAGCTCAGGCAAATCAATCCTATATTATTGCCCGTGATCGAAAAGGAAGTAAAAAAACTCCTAGATGCCAAAATAATTGTACCACTCGGGTACTTTGAGTGGCTAGCCAACCTAGTCCCGATCAGGAAGAAGAGCAGAGAAATCAGATTGTGTGTATACTTTAGAAACTTAAATAAATCATCTCTTAAAGACAATTATCTGCTACTCAAAATGGACCATGTCTTAGAAAAAGTAGTCGAAGCAAATAGGATATCCATGATTGATGGTTTTTCTGGTTACAATCAGATCATTGTCAATGATGACGATAAAGAGAAAACAACCTTCACCACCCCTTGGGGTACATTTATGTATGACAAAATGCCATTTGGTTTAATGAATGTAGGCACTACCTTCCAGCGGGTTATGGATATCACCTTCGTCGGTGAAAGAGATAAATTCGTGGCTATTTACCTTAATGATCTGACCATTTTTTCTAAATCCGATGAAGATCATCTGATGCATCTCAAACAAACGTTCAAGAAATGTCGTAAATTTGGTTTGTCTCTAAATCCCAAGAAGTCTCACTTTGCAATGCAAGAAGGTAAACTCTTGGGCCATATTGTGTCTCAGGACGGAATTAAAATTGATCCTAAAAGGGTCGAAGCTATAGACACTATAAATATTCCTAGAAATGTAAAAGAAATTCAGTCGTTTATAGGAAAAATAATTTTTTTGAGAAGATTTATCCTGAACTTCACTGAAATCATGAAATTGATTACAGATATACTCAAGAAAACAATGAAGTTAAATGGATGGATGAAGCCAAAACATCGTTTGCGCACATCAAGAAAATTATAAGTGAAGCCCTTGTACTGGCAAGCCCTGATTATCTCAAGGAATTTTTTTATCTTCTCCTTTGCATCCAAACACACAATCGCAGTAGTACTTCTGCAGAAGAACGAAGAAGGTTTTGAGCAATCGATAGCGTTCTTTAGTAAGAGCCTCAAAGACGCAAAATTGAAATATGACATAATGGAAAAGCAGGCATATGCTATGGTGAACACACTAAAGGATTTCAGAACCTATGTATTACACTCTAAGATAATTGCATATGTACCCACCAGTTTCGTTAAATACATATTGGTTCAACCTGATAGTGACGGGAAGAGGGGCCGATGGCTTGCTAAGATTCAAGAGTTTGATTTAGAGGTGAAACCAACAAAGCTCATAAAAGGAAAAGGTTTAGCTAAGATACTAGCCAAGTCAAATTTCATAGCACTTGGTATAAATAATCTGCCAGAGTATGAAGGATGTACGGATATGGACGAACTCGACGACCAAATATCTACAACCAATATAGAAGAAAATTTTACAACTTCAGTGTGGTACAAAGATATAGTATCTTATCTTTTGACCTTGAAATGCCCAAGTGATATGAATCCATCTAAGGCTATAATGTTGAAATTGCATGTGGTGAAGTAATGTATTTCAGAGAGCCAATTGTATTGGAAAGACCCTCTAGGCTTTCTACTAGTCTGTCTAGTAGAATTGGAGACCGAAAAGGTCGTAAATGAATTCCACAATGGAGTGTGTGGAGGACATCATGCTTGGAGACCAACGGCTTATAAAATCCTAAGAGTGGGATATTATTGGCCTAAATAATTCACAGATGTAAATGCCAAAGTCAAAGTCTGTAATTCATGCCAATTATTTGCAGGCAAACATAAACTCTCAGCACTACCTCTGGTCCCGGTCAAAATGGAAGCTCCGTTCCAATAATGGGGTCTAGATTTTATAGGTGAAATTAATCCACATTCCAGCGCACAACACAAATGGATCCTGACCACTACGGATTATTTCACCAAATGGGTAGAAGCTATTCCGACCAGAAAATCCACAGATTCAGTGGTGATAGACTTCTTGGAAGAAAACATATTATCTAGATTCAGATGTCCCAAAAATATAGTTACAGATAATGCCCAGGCATTCAAATCTATGTGATGCAGGAGCATCGCTCACTCATCAAGCGAGCCAGCACATCGAGAGGAAACAGCTGGACAACGCCAACACACATTTTGAAATACTTCGGAAGTTGTTGCGCCGCTCTTTAAATGAAGTCATGTGAAATGAAGTGCACTTGTATTGTAAAGGGGACCTTGAGCCTTTAAGCTCTCGTCCTTAGTAGATAGGTAGGCATTTAATAGATTTAATGCAGGTAGATAGATGTTTAAGTCTAGATTAGACAGTTTTAGAGTCTAAGAGGGAAAAACGGATATAGACACCCTCACTTGTACATTATAAGGAGATTATTCAGAATCATCCATTTAGGAGTAGGAAGAGAGAGCAAGAAGAGAATTTGTGAAGAACACATATGTACAGATGTTTTTGAATTAATAGAAGAGAGTCTTTGATTCAATTTCATGGTTGTTGTTGTTTCTCTGTGTATGTGCTTATCCGTTCATAAATGTATGTTTTCTTTGTATATGTTGTGCATGTGATTTCAGGGTTTGAAACTGAAGCCTGAGAAGGGAGAGAATGAGTTTCAATTGTTTCTCTATCTGAGCCAGGAGATTCCAGCATAGTGTGCGGTCGAATTCATCCGCAAGGAGTGCGTTGATGGAGGCTAGATAGTTGAACTTTTGTTCTTCTTTGTCCTGGAGTGAATTGGGTAAGTTGCAACCATGTAAGGAGTGTGCAGGTTGAAGGAAAGAAAAGTCTCAGTTGTTGGTATAAACCAAGGAGTAACGACTGCTGCTGCAGGAAGTGCGCAGAGTCTGAAGAATTCAACACTTGAGAAATTGTTGAACGACCGAGCACAAGGAGAGTGCAGACATTCCTCTGAAGGAGTTAGAGTGAATAAGCTCAAGAGGGATAATTCCTTTGTGATATCGTTGAAAGCGAGCCCAAAAGATTCACATCGACAAAGGTGCAAGTGGAAGTCTCAAGCGCAGGCTTGGAGAACAAGTCGTCGTAGAGGTACTTGGCCATTTCCAAGAAATACTTCAAGGAGGAGGAATCGATGGCTAGGATCTGTAGGAAAGGTTGGTGAAGTCCCGATATCCATTAGATCTAGGGAAAGTTGCATAGGTTTTAAGCCTGGAGGATCAGGGAAGACCCGAGGGATCGGAGTTCGGGATATCGAGGTTTCCATGGACAAGGGATTCGTATAGAAAGAAATCGTGATTAGCGATTTCCCGAGAAGATCGGGACCGTTGATCTCAGCAGGGTTATGTGGCGCGAGATCCCAGAGAGTCGGGGATCGGCACTTCGGAATTCTTGGTGTCGAAAGAATCAAGGAGTATCCGTGAAAATTCGAATCGCGACGGTCCCACGGTGATAGAGTTAGGCATTAACAGGTGGCATCAGGGATTGGGAATCGACGGTACAAGAGGTAAGTGACTTACGACGTCGTAAGTTCCGATTTACTGACAGATAAAATCTCGATAAGAGAAGGGAAGGCCTTGGTCAATACTCATCAGATTTCGGGGTTTTGGGAGGCCCAAATCGGTGGTTCCAGGACCCGCGATACTGCGAGATCCGAATTCCTGATAGACCCAAGGAAGATCGTAAGGGGAGCATCTTGTGGGTACAGATCAGTCCCGATAAGAGATAAGAAGAGTAATTTAGCTCTTTGGGACTAAGGAAGAGAAGGTCCTAGTGATCGTGGACGTGTGCCAGGGGGGCGTGTGTGTCAAGTGGTATCAAAGCCTGAATATCTCTCTGCTTTCTGTAACAGAGGAGAAGAGAAAATTTTACCATGTCGCCGAGAAGAGGTAGACCATCACCCAATCCAAAGGGGGAAAGAGAGATGTCCAGAGAAAGAAGTAGCCAAGGACAGAATGTAGAGATGGAGAGGGAATTACGAAATCTTCGTGCCAGAATGGAAGATATGGAAGCAGTGCAGAGGCGCACAGCCAATACTGGAGATATAAGTGACTCTGAAGGTGAAGCTAAAGTTGTACCACGAGGAGAGGTCACAGCAGAGGAGGCATCAACTGAGCGATTGATTAAAGCTATCAACAGGATGAGTTCAAAGACCAAAATGGACATTCCATCTTACGAAGGAAGCTTGGATGCAGAAGAGTTGCTGGACTGGATCAGAGCTCTTGACACCTACTTCGATTATGAGGATATCGAAGAGAATAAAAAGGTAAGGCATGTTGTCACGAAGTTAAAGGGACATGCAACATTATGGTGGGACGAGCTACAGGTGGATAGACGTTCCAAAGGAAAACAAAAGATTAAAAGTTGGGATCGAATGATTGCTAAGATGAAGGAAAAATTCATCCCCAGAGATTACCAGATCACACTGTTCAGGTGAATGCAAAACCTGATATAGAAGTTGATGACGGTGAAGGAATACACCGAAGAATTTTACAAGCTCAACATCAGAACAGGTCATCGAGAGAGCGATGATGAGAAGGTAGCCAGATACCTGAATGGTATGAGATACGACATTCAGGATGAATTAAGCATGGAAACTATCAGAACGGTTGAGGATGCTTATCAGATGGCTCTGAAAGCTGAGGAGAAGCTGAGCCATAAGCATGGTCAGCGAGGGCGAGGCAGAAGTCATCCCAGAGGCAAGGCAGTTGCCCAAGAGAAATATCAGAAGCCCAAGGAGGAATGGAAGAAACCTCAAGGTAAGATTGAGAGAGGTGGAACCTCACATCAAAGACAACAATATGCTGAGCCGAGGAGACAACATACAGAGCAGGGTGGTGGATATGCTGACGCGAACACTTTTCCTCGTACCAGAGGTAGGGGAAGAGGCAGAGGAGGAATCATCACATGTTTTACATGTGGAAAGGATGGACATAAGGTCGTTGATTGTCCAAATAGGAAAACAGACAGAGGAGAATCTCACATCGCTGAGGCGCGGAGGCGTGATGTTGAGAATAAAGACACCGAAGCAGGAAGGTCGCTGACAGTGCATAAGGTTCTTTTAACACCCGAGAAAGAGGTGGAGGACACAGCTCAGAGAACCAGACTGTTCAGGACCACGTGCAAGACAAAGGGCTGGAAATGCAAGGTCATTGTGGACAGTGGAAGCACCGACAATCTCGTTTCAACCGAGATGGTGGAGAAATTAGAGCTGGAGATGACTGATCACCCGAGTCCATACAAGGTATCATGGCTGCAGAAGGGACATCAGGTGAGTGTCACTAAAAAATGTTTAGTTGATTTCAAAATGGGTGAATATAAGGATAAGGTCCTATGTGATGTCATTCCCATGGATGTATGTCATGTATTGTTGGGTATACCATGGCAGTATGACCGAAATGTGGTTCATGACGAAAGGATGAACACATACACTTTGGAGAAGGATGGGAGGACACAGATTGCTTCCGAAAAAGGATGAGGAAGTAAATCCGGAAGTAAGTAATGCCATAATTCTCATGAGTGGGAAGGAGCTTCTCACAGAGATGGAGAAGAAAGAAGATCCATAGTTCTTTGTAGTCAGAAAGCCGAGAATTGTCCTGACTAGCACAAGAGTGGACGACTTGCCAGAAGAGATTCAGGAACTGCTGGGAGAGTTCGCTGATATCATCATGGACGAACTACCTCATTCGTTTCCACTGATGAGGAGTGTGATTCATCACATCGATCTCATACCTGGAGCCAGTTTACCGAATAAGGCTACGTACAGACTGTCGCCGCAGGAGAATGAGGAGGTCAAGAGGCAGGTACAGGAGCTGCTGGATAAAGGGATGGTCAAGGAAAGTCTTAGTCCATGTGTCGTTCCAACGGTACTAAGTCCAAAGAAGGATGGAAGTTGGAGAATGTGCACAGAATCCAGAGTGATTAACAAAATCACCATCAGGTATAGATTTCCACTGCCGAGAATGGATGATCTGATGGATTGCCTGAGTGGGGCAAATTATTTTTCAAAAATTGATCTGAAAAGCGGATATCACCAGATTCGCATGAGGGAAGGTGATGAATGGAAGACCGCATTCAAGACAAACGAAGGTTTGTATGAATGGTTGGTCATGCCATTTGGCTTGACAAACGCGCTGAGCACATTCATGAGGCTGATGAATGAAGTCCTAAAGGAATTCATCGGAAAGTTTGTAGTCATATATCTGGATGATATATTGATCTACAGTAAGACGAAGGCTGAACATTTGAAACATTTGGCCATTGTGATGAGGAAGCTACAACAAGAGAAGTTGTTGATCAATATGAAGAAGTCTTCATTTATGCAGATAGAGCTCATTTATTTGGGTTTTGTTATCTCAGCGAATGAGTTGAAGATGGATCCAAGTAAGGTGGAAGTAATCAAGAATTGGCCATCACCAAGAAATGTTTTCGAGGTGAGGAGTTTCCATGGATTGGCTAGTTTCTACAGAAAATTCATTAGGAACTTCAGTGGAATTAGCGCAACGATGATGGACACAGTGAAAAAGTGACACAAGTCTTTTCATTGGACAACAGAGGCTGAGAAAAGATTCAATCTGTTGAAGCGGAAGATCACAGAGCAACCAATTCTGGTGTTGCCTGATTTTCAAAAGACATTTCAGGTGAAATGTGATGCGAGTGGATATGCTATAGGAGCGGTCTTAAGTCAGGAGGACAGGCCAGTTGCATATTTCAGCGAGAAGCTGGATGAAGCAAAGATGAAATACTCCACGTACGATAAAGAGTTTTATGCCATCATACAGGCATTAAAGAAGTGGAGGCATTATTTGATCCTGAAAGAATTTGTATTGTATAGCGATAATCATGCATTACAGTTTGTGAGTCAACAGGATAAGTTGAACCAGAAACATGCAAAATGGGTAGAGTACATGCAGAATTTCACATTTGTGATAAAACACATTTCGGGAACTGCTAACAAAGTGGCTGATGCTTTGAGCAGGAAATGTTTGTTGTTGTAGGAGTTCAGAGTCAAGACGTTGGGTTTTGAGAATCTGAAGGACATGTATGCAGGAGATGCAGACTTCGGAGAAGAATATGAAGCAGTTGAGAATTTCGTTCTCAGGGATCGGAGCCCATGGATAGATTGCATGATTCAGAATGGACTGTTTTTCAGAGGCAACCAGTTATGCATTCCGAATTGCTCCATGAGGGAGAATCTGCTAAAAGAAAAACACAGCGATGGCTTAGTAGGTCACTTTGGTCATGACAAAACATTCGCAAAACTGAGCGAATCATATTTTTGGCCAGGGATGCGAGCAGATGTTAAAATATTTGTTGACAGATGCAGGATTTGCCAACACTCGAAAGGCAGAAAGCATAACGTCGGTTTTTATCAGTCGTTGCCTATACCTGAGAGGCCATGGGAGGAAATTAGCATGGATTTTGTATTGGGTTTGCTGAGGACACAGAAAGGGGTTGATTCCATATTTGTGGTGGTGGAAAGGTTTTCTAAGATGGCACATTTTATTCCATGTCATAAGACCAGCAATGCGACGCACATCGCAAACTTGTTTTTCAAAGAGATTGTCAGACTTCATGGATTACTGAGAAGCATCGTCTCGGACAGGGATACCAAATTCATAGGTCATTTTTGGAGGACGCTATGGAAGAAGCTAGGGACAAAATTAGTGTTTATTTCAGCTTACCATCTACAGACAGACAGACAGACCGAGGTGGTCAACAGAAGTCTTGGAGACTTACTGAGGAGCTTGGTGACGGAGCACCATGGTAGCTGGGACAACATATTTCCACAGGCCAAGTTTGCATATAATGATTCAGTGAATCGGAGTACAGGAAAAAGCCCATTTCAAATTGTGTATGGAACACAACCGAGGGGAGTTTCTAAACTCAGGGAGTCAGAACAGGCTACGACTAGTAGTGCAAGCGCGGAGGAGTTCGTTGAGGCGATAAAGGAACTTCACGGTAGGGTGAAGCAGCGACTGATGGACTCAAATCAGGAGTAAAAATGCAGAGCAAATCAACATCGGAGGCAACTTCAGTTCGAAGTTGGGGATATTGTTCTAGAACATCTGAGGAAGGAAAGGTTTCCAAAGGGAACATATAACAAGCTCAAAATGAAAAAGATCGGGCCATGCAGAGTCCTGAGGAAATTTGGAAAAAATGCTTACGAGATTGAGTTGCCGGATGGCATCGGGATATCTCTGATATTTAATATTTTGGATTTATACCCATACAGGGCAGGGGAAGTAGAAGATGGAACTGAGAAACTAGTGATCCAGTGGATGAAGCAGATGTCGATAGCAGAAAAGCCGCAGATGGAGTGCATACTGGACAAGTGAGTGGGAAAGAAGACCAGGCGGAAGCAGTATTTCGAATATCTGGTCAAGGGGAAAAACCACCCAGTGGAGGATGCCAGCTGGGAGACAAAAGCAGTAATACAGAAGCATGGATAGACTATGCAGGAGCTCATGGACAGGATCCCATGAAAGTTTTCAAGCCAAGGAGTATGATACAGGAGCATCGCTCACTCATCAAGCGAGCCAGCACATCGAGAGGAAACAGCTGGACAGCGCCAGCACACATTTTGAAATACTTTGGAAGTTGTTGCACCACTCTTTAAATGAAGTCATGTGAAATGAAGCGCACTTGTATTGTAAAGGGGACCTTGAGCCTTTAAGTTCTCGTCCTTAGTAGATAGGAAGGCATTTAATAGATTTAATGTAGGTAGATAGATGTTTAAGTCTAGATTAGACAGTTTTAGAGTCTGAGAGGGAAAAACGGATATAGACACCCTCACTTGTACATTGTAAGGAGATTATTCAGAATCATCCATTTAGGAGCAGGAAGAGAGAGAAAGCAGAGAATTTGTGAAGAACACCTATGTACAGATGTTTTTGAATTAATAGAAGAGAGTCTTTGATTCAGTTTCATGGCTGTTGTTGTTTCTCTGTGTATGTGCTTATCCGTTCATAAATGTATGTTTTATTTGTATGCATTTGCTTTGAATATGTTGTGCATGTGATTTTAGGGTTTGAAACTGAAGCCTGAGAAGGGAGAGAATGAGTTTCAATTGTTTCTCTATCTGAGCCAGGAGATTCCAGCATAGTGTGCGGTCGAATTCATCCGCAAGGAGTGCGTTGATGGAGGCTAGATAGTTGTACTTTTGTTCTTCTTTGTCCTGGAGTGAATTGCGTAAGTTTCAACCGTGTAAGGAGTGTGCAGGTTGAAGGAAAGAAAAGTATCAGTTGTTGGTCTAAACCAAGGAGTAACGACTGCTGCTGCAGGAAGTGCGCAGAGTCTGAAGAATTCAACACTTGAGAAACTATTGAACGACCGAGCGCAAGGAGAGCTCAGACATTCCTCTGAAGGAGTCAGAGTGAATAAGCTCAAGAGGGATAATTCCTTTGTGATATCGTTGAAAGCAAGCCCAGAAGATTCACATCGACAAAGGTGCAAGTGGAAGTCTCAAGCGCAGGTTTGGAGAACATGTCGTCGTAGAGGTACTTGGCCATTTCCAAGAAATCCTTCAAGGAGGAGGAATCGACGGCTAGGATCCGTAGGAAAGGTTGGTGAAGTCCCGATAGCCGTCAGATCTCGGGAAAGTTGCGCAGGTTTTAATCCTGGAGGATCCGGGAAGACCCCAGGGATCGGAGTTCGGGATATCGGGGTTTTCGTGGACGAGGGATTCGTATAGAACGAAATCGCGATTAGCGATTTCCTGAGAAGATCGGGACTGTTGATCTCAGCAGGGTTACGTGGCGCAAGATCCCAGAGAGTCGGGGTTCGACACTTCGAAATTATTGGTGTCGAAAGAATCAAGGAGGATCCACGAAACTCCAAATCGCGACGGTCCCACGGTGATAGCGTTAGGCATTAACAGGTGGCATCGGGGATCAGGAATCGGTGGTACAAGAGGCAAGTGACTTACGACGTCGTAAGTTTCGATTTCCCGATGGATAAAATCCCAATAAGAGCAGGGAAGGCCTTGGTCAATACTCATTGGGTTTTGGGGTTTTGGGAGGCCTGAATCGGTGGTTCCAGGACCCGCGATACTGCGAGATCCGAATTCCCGATAGACCCAAGGAAGATCGTAAGGAGAGCATCTTGTGGGTACAGAGCAATCCCGATAAGAGATAAGAAGAGTAATTTAGCTCTTCGGGACTAAGGAAGAGAAGGTCCTAGTGATCGTGGACGTGTGCCAGGGGGGGCGTCTGCGTCACTATGGAAATGGTCAGCTTTTTCCAAAAGTACAATATTATATTGGGTCACTCCATGACATACTACCCCCAAGGAAATGAGCTTGTTGAATCATCAAATAAAATCTTAATTACCATAATTAAGAAGGTGTTGAACAAAAATAAAAAATCCTGGCATGTGCATTTGAAATACACCTTGTGGGAAAATCAGATAGGCACCAAGAAATTGATTGGTACTTCTCCATTTCAAATGGTATACGGGACTGATGTGGTATTACCCATAAACCTGGCTCTACCTATGATGAAATGGTGGCAAGATGAAAACGAAGAACCAAACCATGTCACAAGAAGAATAAATCAACTGATTGAATTTCAATAGAATAGGGTTGAGGTGGACGAAAGGTTGCAGAAATATCAAGACAACATGAAAGCATTGTTCGATCATAAGGATAAGGATAGGGGATTCCTCCCTAGTGATTTGGTTTTGAAATGGGATGCTAGGAGGGAAGACTTAGCAAAAAATGGCAAATTTGATCATATTTGGTATGGACCATTCAAAGTCATAGCTTCTGAAGGGAAGAACTCATTTCTGCTAGAAAATTTGGACGGTAAAATTCTCAATGCCCCTATCAACGGGCGTTATCTAAAGCATTATATGCAATAAACAAATTCCAAAATTCCACTGTATATACCAGTTTGTGTTTTCTGTTTTTATAGTTTTTCAGTAAGTTTCACTTTCACCACAAATAAAATAGGTTTGTGATATCCTAGAAATAGAGATATAAAATATTTGACACATTGAGTTCTATAAATGTTAAAACCCTGATGCTTTTCATGTTGTCTTCTTGCAGGATTCTGGTCTACAGCCCAAATGTCAAACAAAATAAAATGGATGGTCATGTATCAGGAAATTGATTCACTCGAAATTTACTAAGATGAGAACGAAATTGTAAGGCAAGGTATGAATTTCCTAAATGTATAGATTTCAAATGAATATATCCAAGGTGAAACAATAGTCTCATGAGTATGAACATCAAAGGAACAAAATTTTCTATGGATCGTAAAGGATTCCCTTGGATAAGATAAAAATAAGTAAAATAAACAAGAGAAGTAAAGTGACCTGAAAAAGGGTTTCAAGAGTTAGGATTGTGTTTCCACAACTATGTTTATGAAATCCAAAGCCTTCTTTGTCATCCTATCCCAATCTGTGGCATCTTCCACTCAACCCCATACACCTTCCCATGATTTCCACAGAGGAAGGAGAGGTTACATTGTACCTCTGAAAGCTGACGAATGAATCTTTAGAAGAAAGGCAAGTCCTCATGACTCTTAAAACTCTTACTGAGAAAAGATGTGTATAGGCTAATCCTGACTCCCTTAGTTCTTTTAACAGGTTCTAAAAAATCTCAGTCTTTCTCAAGAGAAGGTCCCTGGAAATAAAATTCTCGCATAATTTTTTCCTGCAAACTTAGATGTTTTGAAGGCCGAAAAGAAACTGATCCAGAGTAATCAAAATGAGTTGACAGACCTCTATTGCAAAATTATACACAGATATCACCCCTGGTATAATTTATACTAATTTATTGCCCCCACTTCATGTCAAAGAAAGTATAAGATGGATGGTGAAAGGAAATTCAAAAATTGATTGCCCCCATCTAGTCCAAAAATAGATGATGAAAGGAAATTATTAAAATGATTGCCCTCATCTCAACATTTAAATGCAAACATACATTTTGAAGTGGTGAAAGGAAATTCAAATAAGGGAATCAGATAACTTCACCGGGGTACTAAACAGGCTCGCTGACAGTGAAGCAATGTCTAAGATATATGTAAGGTTGTTATACATGAATTACACTATACTCTGGTAAATTAGTTTTCTTCGAAGTTCGATCTACATCCCAAGTTCACGCAGGACTCACCAATTCAAAAACATCAAAATTACTTCACCTTGAGGCAAGCAAGATCAACATAACCTATTAGAATTCCTAAGGTTGTTTGAATTATCTTAAGAAGACCACAAATCAGTAACAAGAAAGAGGAAGTCAAATAGACTAAACTTGAGATTAGAGAACGATAGGGTTTCGGAAGCTTTCAGAGATAAAGATGAAACACCCCTTTTTTCCTCTACACCTTCTTCCTAAACAAGTTTTTGAAACAAACTAATGACTCCATTTTCCCAATAAATGCACGTGGTCTATTGTTCTTCTCGTCCCGTAGGGAAGCGAGATCCCTAGATGGAGCCTATGTTGAAAAAAAGTTTATTTTTCTTCTCTAAATCCAAATCTTCATTTTTGTTTGGTTACAGAGCCGCCCCTAGTTCTAAAAAAGAATCAAAAGGTATTTCAGGATTTTCGAGTACCGAAGCCTCGAAAAAGTGATTGTTTAAAGGGAACTAAACAGACTGTAAAGTAATAATTAAAAATGTTAAAGGCTTTCTAAACCTTTCACATGTTCTTTTTTGACCATCTCAACTTAAGCAACATTCCAAATGTCCCGACGCACTTTCCACAAAATACCTTTTAATCGTGATTAATTAAGGTTTAAAACATACTTAACAGATCGTTGATCAATTTCTATTCGGGAAATGAAAGAGTCGACCTTGGGTCTCCTTAAACCCCAATTCACGAAGTCGCAAAATACTTAAAAGACTAATGCTATGTTTATTAAGAAGTAAGAAGGTTTAATGATAATATATCCCATCGTGATTCCACAATTCGGGATTTCTTATGTTAAAGAGGTGTCAGGGTATCAATACTCCAATACCTGAAAAGTAAAGACTAACCCTTGATCATGATTAATTAAAGGGTTAAAACAAGTGGTTAGCGCCTAAACAAATCCCATCGCGGTTTCGTGATTTGGGATTTACTTGTCTCGGACACGATGCTCAAAGCTCCGAAACACAAAATCTCGAAAGAATTAAGCGCTCAAATGTAACTAACTTAATTTTAAAACGACCATTAAGGGTATTAAATAACTTTTCACGTTTCGCTATTCGAGAGTTTTCGATGGCATTCCTTTCGAAATCTCAGTTTTTGAATCATCGATATGTGGCAGTATCTATAACGGATTAATGGAGATATTTTTTGACATAATGTGCGTATCTCCAGGCATACCATCCCCATTAAAGCATTTAATTTTTTTCGTCTATATCGGTATGCTAAATTTAATACAAGTTGAAGGGAAATAAAGGTTTGTTATTTTGAATTTCATTCTTACTTTTAGACTAGGAGCGAGTTACACTCACAAGAACTCATGCATTTCTCCCTACAATAGGTTTTCATTTTAGCACAAACATCATGGCACCCAGAAAGGCGCCTAAGAAGAGTGAGGAGGTAAGTGAAAGCTCGAATCTGAATGGAGATGTTATATCCAACACTATGCCACATGTTGTGGATTCAGTGAAATCCTAGAGGCAGATTTTTGAAACCTTAGATTACGAGATAAGGAATTTCCCCAAAGATTTCAGAGATGAAAGGACTGAAAATAAACTCAGAGACATAGCAGAGTCTAAGCTTCACAAAATAGCCACACGGTCGAGACTCATGCCATATAATGACATGGTATGTTGGGCTTTAGAGAAAACGGATGTTCAGACAAGGAGCATTCTAAACATCCAAGGGGTCGTCGTCGGCTCATTCATACCTGAGCACATCCAAGTAATGTACAAATTGCCCCCTACTTCTAAATACATTTATAATGACAAATTCGTAGCAGAATTTCAAAGAAAAGAGTGTACATAACTCGATCAAACATATCCAAATATAATCAAAGACTGGTGGGGAATTCCAGCAAGATTTATAGCCGATACCCATGGCATTTATGCCACAACTTTGTTGAACGAGTACATGGTGTATATGGCTCTGATGATATGTAGACTCTTTGGGAGGAAAATCCCTACCCATTTCCCTGCAGAATGGGTACCACTTCTACATGAAGTAGCCGAGGGTTTCAGTTTCAACTGGGGTAAAATTTTATCAGACAATCTAGTTGATGAGGTTACAGAGTACCAAACATCACAATTGAAAGGCCGACCTGCGTCTTTTTACATGTCTGCCTATATTATGGATGTTTTTTGTTACATGACTCCATTCCCTTTGATGAATTGGAGCTGGAATCCAGCCTGTGCGGAGCCTATTCATGTTTATCACTCTAAGCTATGGGGGGAGAACGTTAAAGATTTCTTTTACTAAATATGTCACTATGTAGTGGTACCTTTGCACCAAATCTTTTATGGTTATGCACCCCCTCTTATTTCAGAGAAAATTGTGGGAAATCTCAGGGCAATTGCAGATTGGTTTATTGAAGAGGGTTTCTCCTGGGTCATTCCAAGGTAGAAGTTGCAACACTGGATGACATCAAATTGGTGGATCTTGAACTCAGAAAACATGACCCTTATCAAATTGTAGGAAATCATCTTACTCACTACAACATGAAAACGTATGAACATGAAGTTTCTCCCTGTGATGACATGTTCAAGGGAGCCAGAACCTATGAAGAAATACTAGACAGAATTCAGGCATTATCACCCGACCTGCAGACCAGCTTTTTTACTTTCCAACAACAAAGGCAAAGTGGTTTGTCAAAGATACTATAGGGAGAATCAACCACCTCTCCTCCAACTCAAGGAAGTATTCCCCCAGGTTTTGGATTAGAGGCTCATGATAAAGGGACTATAGCAGAAAATCCAAAGAAGACTGAAGTGTCTTCACAAAAAGAAAAAGCTTCACAAACAAAGAGTCCAAGGTCTGAAACAAGTTCCAAATCTAAGACCCCTTCAAAGTCAAGTCAAACGATTCCACCTTCATCATCATCTATTCCTATTGATATCCCTAAAACAACAAGAGAAACCAAAACTTCATAATTGGGCAGCCCTATCACATCATTAACTCCGCTACAGTGAACCTTTGGGACTCCCCATTTGGAAGTCATATATGCAAGCAAAATTACTCCTATCTCTAGATAAGATATACCTTCCTCCGACTACTTTTTCAGCAGGAAGGGGAAGGCTGTAGTAAAACAGGAAATGCATCCGAGAGGAGGAACAATGGTGAAAAAACATAGAGTACTCATAGATGGGCATAACCTAGAAAAGGAAGATTTCACCACAAAGGTAGCGGTCTCTATGGGAGCTTTGGCAACGACAAATTTATTCTCAGTTGATTCTTTGAAAACAAGGTTGAAGAAAAAAAATCAAATGATAGATCAGTTGCAAGAACAAATAAGGCACTCAGAAAATAATATTTGAGAGGAGGTAAATCAAAGAGTTGAACACGCCATAGTTGCTGACGAACAGGAATTGCAATTGTTGAAGGCCAATTTAGATGAAGCAAACAAGAAGATGCAAATGAATCAAGTACAGGTTATTCGGAAGGAAGAATTATTAAGACGTCTATAGGCTAAATTGAAGTCCATTGAAGGACAAGTTGTGAGTATGATAGAATTTCAAGCCTAGGCACTAGAGGTGCATGAGAAACTACAGGTAGAACAACAAAACATGCTTTCTAAAATAGAAATAGTTCAAAAATACTTCTTGGAAATAAGCCACTCACTGGATAACATCGCTTTCAAGGAAAAAGAAGCTACAACAGCTTGTGTTGCTTTTCAAAAGGCAGTAGTGTTTTCGGCTAGAGAGGAAGTACCAACAATTTCAAAGCTGATCGTAGAAGAATAGATCAGGGGAGACATCATGTTAAAAACATGGGAGATTAATATTGCCGAAAGCAGGAAAATGGCAAGAAAAGTTAAGAAAGAATGTGAAGAAGTGTTTGATCAACTAGATACAAAAACATTGGGCATTGGTAAAGGTGATTGTCCTGGGCTCTTAGGATAGATCAATGTAATGAGGCATCAACTGCATATCAAGGTGAGTTGGAATGAAGCTCAGCTCGAGATTTCACAATTGAAGCAGCTTGACCTCAGTCTAATGGATAAGTGGCTAATAAATCCAAATCTACAGTTACAGTCAACAAATTTTGGCAAGGGAAAGATTGAAGACAAGTTGCCCCAAATTTAGAGGATGTTATATATGTTTGAAGCAAAGAATATGTCAGAACCTTACAAAATTTTGATACAGTTTGTAGGCAGGTGCATTGTGTGTTCAGGACCGAGCGAAGGAAGTGTTTCAAAGAAATGATGAAGTAATGAATTTGTGCTCGTTTTTGTATGACTGGTAAAAAGTAAAAAGTAATCGAGAAAAATGGTTCGAATTTCATATTTTGTAACCGTTAGCACCTACGAGATTAGGGGAATACCAACCGTCTAGGGTTGATGATTTTCTTTGTATAAACACATTTTTGAAAGATACACCAAGGGATTTTTCCTTGGCCGATTGTAGCAGAGAGATTTTTCATTTTTCATAATTAATACAAATGCAAATCGAAGACTCCAGATCCTATCAAGTTTGAGTTATGTTTTCCTCTATTATTTCATATTTAACATCATTCCTTACATATATTTGATGAATTCTTAACTACAATTTAGTACAACCTCTACTGTGGTGATTGATTATTTTAGTCATCTAATCATTTACAACTTTTCCTCTGTATCGGCTATCAGCAGGTACAAGACCATGTGAACTACTTAGATTTCTATATCTTATGCTTCATTAAAGTTTCTCTTATCTATTTTCTTCTTCCGTCACAAAGTGAGATTCTTCCTTGGTTGATGCCTCACCTTGTTCCACAGCTTTATGTTTTCTTTCATTTCATGCATGGTTTTCATTTTAACTCAGATATGGAAAACGACCTTTGATTTTGTTGTACTATTAATTCAAAATTTTAGGAAATTTTCTTACATAATATAAATAGAAACAACAACCTAAAAATCATCAAGTCTTTAAAACTCTTTTCCCTCCATGACCGTACCTATTACGAGACAGCCCAATATCAAACCCGGTCTTACAGATCATGCCTATATCACTTTAACTCTTTTCAACACCATCTTAAAACCTACTACCACCCGGTTTGAACTTGAACGCTCATGGGCAGCCATTGAGCAGGACATTAGTGTCTAGGAACAATTGGAAGCTAGACAAAGACAACTCAGAAATCAGCCATAGCTCCTTTTCCCTTAAGATTTGTCCTTCCTTTCTTTATATCACAGACACTCTTATTTTTCGGATGCCTAGACTTTATACTTTCAAGCTTGAAGTATAAACTCTGGAACAATAACTAGCATGGGATGCCTTGTCAATATCCATCCTCATATACATAGTCTTATGGAGCACATACTATTTCAAATATGGTTACACAATCTATTTATCTCACATATCACTTTTTAGATGTGTTTAAGTTAGTTGCTCTGAAGCTATGTTGCTTGTAAATCATCAACCACTAAACATAATGTGTTTCAACTTTCAAGTACACTATCCAACACTGGAAATAGACATTTACTATTCTGATATCTGAAGGATAATTGTTAATCAGGAATTTAGATCAGGGAAATGTCTGAAGATTAAGTAATTTTGGTACTTAAGGCCATGGTAGGGTAAAGTAATAGATAAGGTTGGTACATAAATATCTACCGGAAATCCATAGAAAGTTGATTGTGAAAATTAGAATGATGATTATATATAAGTTACCCTACTAACTCTAGTTTCTTCTATAAGTGCATTGTATCGCTAGCATATATTACTGATTCATTGTTCAATGTCCATCCTACATATTCATATGTAGTACATCTTGTTACAAATGTGGTTTCACAATCTAATCTCTCTGACATATTAATTTTCACGCGTGTTCAAGTCAGTGTCTCCACAGATTTGAACTACCTGCCTCAACTCTGCTATGGAAAATTGCTTATGACCAATGCAGATATGAAAATAATTTATAAAATAAGCCTCCAACTGGACAAGAAAGCTTCAAAATAGAATCAAAGATTACAAGTGTGAATTCTTTGGAGAGATGTTTGACATTCCAGTCAATATTTTTCCTCAAATGGTCCTGAACACAGTGGCAAAGAATATTGGAAAAAGATCAAAACGGACCGTAGATTGAGTTGTACCCATCATCAATGCATGGGCTAACCAAGGCTGCATGTTTCCATCCCTCTTGTAGCTTGAGGATGTGTCTGTCCTGTTGGAGTCCTCCAGATGCACCATTTTGGAGATGCACATAGTGACATTTTCACGACCTCTTATGAGAATTAGGGAAAGTCTCCTCCCTCCTAGAAAAAACAAAAAAGCCATTGGAAAATGGGAAAAATAGAAGGTGTCAAATCTTATAATAAACCAAAAGAAACTTATGAAAATGGGGGGGAAAAAGTGTTAAATGTTATAATAAATCTAGTGCACTTTAGTGGGATAAAAATGGGAAAAGGACTTTCTCTCACATTCATCATTTTCTTCACTTGGGTGCCCCCATTTTATCATAATCAAATTCTCGTCACTTGATGGAAGTCATTATTTGATATATCATTTCAGTAATCATATATTCTTTTAATTTGTTTACCGTTTACAATTCTCAGTTCTTGTTTTTAAACATATATTGTCATTTATGACTTCATTTCTACAATTGATTATATAGAAGGAATGAAGGAAACAAGGAATGTTGAATACTCAATATATTGCATGGATACGTCAATGTGTTTTTGAAACTACCAATCATTTTTCAATCCTTTCTTTTGAATCAACTAAATTTAACCTCTTTTGATCTATTATTTTCTCAAATAAGACTCTTGTGGTTACAAAGATTATATTTTTTGAACTCCATTTTAATATCGTGCTTTAGTTTTTCCCATTCCAAGAATCCAAACCTCTAAATACATAACAAGAGGTTATTGAGGTTTTTGAAACTGTAAATCATTTTTCAATCCTTTCTTCTGAATCAAATCAACTGAGTTCAACCTCTTTTGATCTACCTTGTTAGGTTTTCTCCCAAATAAGACTATTGTGGTCACAAATCTTGAATTGTTTGAACTCCATTTTAATATGTGCTTTATTTTTTTCCATTCCAAGAATCCAAACCTCTAAACATATACCTTAGACTTGGTTCATTTGTTTAGGGTGATGTATAAAAACATACACTGCATTTTATCTACTATTTTGATTAATATAAATGTGAGAAGCATTTAGATTGGAGTAAAATTCTATGCACATACACTTACAGAGCTTCGTGAGAGACACAAGTTAATATCAAGTAGAACTAATGCTTTAAAGCTTTACGCTCCATTAAGGTCTATTTAGATGTGGTTTATTAGTTTCATATATACACTACCTTCACCTCATCTGTTATCCAGAGGAACCTTTCTACCCAATTAGTCATGTTGCATTCAAATCATGCATGTTCTAAGAAATGAGCAAGTGTTTATATGCATTTTTTATAACCATTGAATCACATTTTGTCAAGGACGTCGCACAACAGTGGATGAGTTGAGCATGCAGAGTATGTTTGAAGAAAATGATTTTATCTGTGTAAGTACTAAACTACTTTGGTTCTCCATAGAGAAAATAAAATATGTATTATTTTAAGGAAATTTTGATTATGCAACCGAAAATACTACACAATTTTTTTTAATAATGAAACGGTAGTGAAACTCCTCCTTGTAATGGATAGGTTGAAGTTCGTGGTTTTCAGCATGATGGAAGCTTGCATCTTCAAGCACGAAGTCTCAAGTATGGCAAGGTTGGGTTCCGTTTCATGAATTCTAAGGGCCACATTTGTTTTTTAATAGAACCTAGTTAATTTGTTTGTTATCTAGGGATGTTGCCTTATGTTGTTTCCCTGGTGTTTTGGGAAAACCAAATGTTTAAAATGGGAAGCAGTATGATATGGCATGTAAATAGGGTCTAATTAGGTTGAACAAGAGTTTTTTTTGTATGAAGGGTTACTCAGTGCAAGCTAATCTTTCACATTTCCTTTACAAGGCACGATGCTAAGTGCATAAGTCGCAATTGTTGCTAATTTGAGTTTATCTTGAAGGGACGAAGGGGTGCGCGGAGTCTACTCTACGCAACGTAGTTAGGAATACCGTGCACCAAACAGGCTACATAATAGAGTTCTCAAGACCACTGTGCAGTGCACAGACTTCTTAGATTGTTGCGTGTTGTGAATACACACACTTAATAAAATAATTTACAAATGTGTAATTAAAATGGTGCTATTCTTAGCACATAAACTCATAAATAAGACAGAAACTTGAAAAAACACAAAATACTTGATATTAATGAACTTCGCCACAGTACGCGCGGTTTACATAATACAATGACAAAATGAGCTTTGGCTCTAATACTTCTTCTTGTCAATTCTTCAGATGTTGTTGGTTCTCTCTATCTCTCTACTTCTTCTATGTGCATGAACTACTTCTCTTTAGTATCTATTATGCATCCCTCTCTCTTGACTAACTAAAATGACTCACACTAATATAGACTTCGACTGTGAATTCCTACAGAAGCTAAGACCGACTCAACATTAAACACTACCATAACTATGACTGACTCTTCAACCACTTAATTTAATTCGAGAAGATATAATTCGACTCCATTTATAGCTCTCATATTTGTTGACTGACTTTTGAGTAGATGTGTGACTTCACACTTGCAGACTGTCTGACTGTCTGACTGACATTTTGGCAACTAACAGATTTTGACTGACAGACAAATCAACGGAGACGTGAAGATCTCACTGACTTGTAATTACAATTTCCAACACTCCCCCTTAATTATAAGTTGGTGGGATTATAAAAGAAAATTACATCAAAAAATTGAGTTTTCATTTTTTTCTGTCACTCATCTATTACTGCACAGATGCTGAAATGCATCTCTTGCTAAAGCCTTTGTAAAAATGTTTGCAATTTGTTCTTTTGACCTGCAAAATTCTAAGCAAATCTCTTTGTTATTCACCAATTCTCTGATGAAATGATACCTTGTATCAATGTGCTTGGTTTTCTTGTGAAACACATGATTCTTTGGTAACATGATGGTTGAATTATTTTCATAGAAAACTGTAGTCGGTTCTTGTTGTTCCTACAACAAATATTTTAACACCCTTCTCATCCATACTTCTTGACAACTTGCGCTTGTGGTTGAAACGTACTTTGCTTCTGTTGAATAAAGTGTCACTATGGGATGCTTCCTTAATTCCCATGATACCATACCTGTTCCAAAATTAAATGTGTACCCAATAGTACTTTTCATGTCATCAATACTGCCTCCACAATCACTGTCAGTGTATCCAATGAGTTTGAAATCTTCTGAAGTGGAGTACTTTATGCCAAAATATTCTGTACCATTCACATATCTCGGGATTCTCTTTCATGTTTTCCAATGTGATTCTTTTGGAGTTTCCATGAACCTTGAGATTAGGCTCACTCCATACATAATATCAGGTTTTTTCATTGTTATATACATAAGATTGCCTACCAATCTTTTAAATAGTGTCGGATCCACTTTGGACCCTTTATCTTCCTTGCTTAACTTCAGTCCTGTTATGACAGGCGTTGGTGCTGCTTTTGAGTTCACCATATTGAATCTCTTCAATACTTCATGCACATACTTGGACTATGAGATGAATATACCAGTTTTGGACTGGTGCACTTCTATTCCCAGAAAATATCTCATAAGCCCCAAATGAGTCATTTCAAATTCATCCTTCATGACTGACTTGAAATATTCTATGCCAAAATCACCTGTAAATATAAAAACATCCACATATAAACAGACAATTAACACATTACCTTGCTGATTTGATTTGATGTACAATGTTGGCTCATTTTCACTTCTCTAAAATCCATTATGTGTGAGATAGGAATCTATGTGACTGCACCAAGCTCTCGAAGCTTGCTTTAATCCATACAATGCTTTCTTTAATCTGTATACTTTGTCTTTTTGTCTTGGAACCTCATAACCTTATGGTTGTTCCACATATACTTATTCTTCTAAGTTTCCATTCAAGAATGTTGAATTTACATCCATCTGATAAACTGGCCATTTGTACTACGCAGCAATTGCTAACATTGTTCTGACTATGTCCATGCATGCAACTGGTGCAAATGTTTCATTGAAATCAATTCCAGGTTGTTGTGTAAAGCCTCTTGCAGCTAATCTTTCTTTGTACTTATGCATCTTGTTTGGTTTTATAAATCCACTTGACACTTATGACATCCTTATCATCAGGTACATCTACCAATTTCCATGTTTGATTGCTCTCTATGCATCTGATTTCTTCATCCATGGCTTGTGCCCATACATCCTCTTTGGCAGCTTCTTCAAAAGTTAATGGATCATCTATTTGTGAAAACAGAGCAAAAACTGAAAATGAATTTATTGTGTCTTCATTATACATGTCACGCAGACTTCTTGTCTTTATTGGTAACAAACTTGCTAATGTTGGATCTCGAGATGTAGAAGTACTCGGGCTGCTTGTTGGAGTTTGGTGTGCTCTAGGTGTAGAATGTGCACTTATTGTTCTTACAAGAGTGCTTTGCGCTGTAATTTGAGTTGCAGTGTCAGGTGTAGACGGAACTACGCATTGTTATGTGTATGGTGTTGGCACCACTTCATCCTTTGTATCATCATGCTCAATTGTGTCAATTATTTTCAGTATCTTTTCTATGGTTCCATCCCATGCTTCATTCTCTACGAACTAAACATCACAACTGATTATGAATTTTCTTACAACAGGGGCATACAACTTGTAACCTTTTGTCTCTTCAGAATACCCAAAAATATATACATTTATGTCCTTTGTTGTCTAGCTTCCTCCTCAGTTCATCTGGAACATGTGTGTATGCGACGCAACCAAAAACTCTTAAGTGTGCCACATTATGCTTTGATCCTGTCCATGCTCCCTGAGGAATTCTATTCTTCACACTCTTTGTCGGACATATGTTCAAGATGTATACTGCAGATGCTACTACCTCATCCCAATACTCATTTGACAAATGTTTGGTTGTCAACATATTGTGCGCCATGTCCATGATGGTTTTGTTCTTTCTCTCTATGACATCATTCTGTTGTGGTGTGTTTCGCGCGGTAAATTGCTTGTAGATGCCATGAAATTTAAAAATTTATGAAATTCCCTTGACATGTATTCTCCTCCTTTGTCCATTCTTAGACACTTTATGTAATAACCACTTTGTTTCTCCACAAGTTATTTAAACTGTTGAAAACAACCCAATGCATCAGATTTATGCTTTAGGAAATAAATCCATGTCTTTCTTGAGAAATCATCAATGAATGTTAGAAAAAAAGTACTTCCTCCTATAGAAGGAGTTTGCATTGGTCCACATATGTCTGAATGTATTTTTTCCAGTGGAGCTTTTTCTCTATAGGACTTGCCAACTGGAAATGATTCTCTGTGTTTCTTGTCAAATATGCAGCCTTCACATATCCTTTTTGGTTTTTGAATCAATGGTAAGCCTTTTACCATATCCTTTGTGTGTAGCAGTTGCAAACCTCCAAAGTTCAAATGTCCAAATATGAAATTCCATATCCAGGAGTCATCATGTGTTTCAGATTGGAATGTTTCTTTCATTTCTGCGCCATTTTCTCCTTTCTTGATATTGCGCGCATTATTTTCTTCATTAGTACTACACACATTTTATGTTGTAAATGCACTGTCTAACTGCGTACCTTTTCTTTTATCAACATTTTGTGTTGTTCTCTTCTTATTAACTAGCTTTAATGTCAACGGGAACATTATGTTACTTGTCATCTAAATTTTTGCAATAAGTAAATTGCTTGGGCATTTATCCATAATCACACAGTGATTATCTTCCATGTAGATTAGGTATCCTTTTTGTAACAGTTGTCATGTACTCATCAGATTATGCTTCAGACCATAAACATAATATACATTAGACATAACTCTCTCTTCTCCTTGTCTGGTTAAAATGTTTACACTACCTTTGCCTAAGACAGTGACTTGGATATATGTTCCAAGTGTAACCTTAGTCTGGACTGACTCATCAAAACTAGAAAATAGTTATATGTTTCCTGTCATGTGGTTACTGCAACCTGAATCTAAATACCATATGTCATATGGACTTGCTTGAGAAACATTGCATTCAACTGGTGACACTATATTAGGCATTTCTTTTGCACTAGGCACAACTACAACACTCGCCATAAACATAGGTCGATTTTGGTTATTTGTGTTGTGTGACTGATCTTGACTTTGCTTGTTCTAATTATATTGTCTTTTTCTGCACTCATATGCAAAATGTCCATACTTTTTACAGTAATGGCATTGAATCTTTGATTTGTTAGTTCTTTGACTAGTTGACTGGCTGGTACTTGGATTTTGACCTCTTCCACCAGCATTTCCAGGATTTCTACTACATCCACTTCTATCAGAACTTCTTCCTCTGCCTCTAGAGTTAGCTCCCCTCCCCCTTCCTTTTCCACGGCTTATAAATGATTGTGTGGAAAAAATCATTTTCTAATGACATATTTGACCTGTTCAATCTATGTTCATGATCAATGAGGGTGTTGATACTGAGAGGGGGGTGAATCAGTATCAAGTACACTTTAAAACCTTTTTCAACTTATACTTAAACCATTAAATTATATCCAATGAGAAATTAACAATAGTATAAGAGTTACACCAATACACCACAATACACCATGCACAATATATGAGAAATAATCAATAGTTATTGTTCAAGGGAAGTAATGATTTCTAAAGGTAGCTACAGCTTCCAAATATAAAGGAAGGGATAAACCTCCAAGAGGAAGATACAATCCTCCAATATCAAGAGAGAGTTTAACTCTCCATCCTTTCCCCTTCCTTCCACCCAACAATATATGAGAGATAATAAAACTTTACAGTAAATCATCACCATCAACCAATCATCACATAGAACCTGATAATGTTCCTGAGACTTCTTCAATTTCTACAATTCTTCAATTCTTGGAGTAATATGATCCTGTATATAATATTACTCAACGTTTCTCTGAAACTCCTCCAATTTTGACTCCTTGAATCCTCCCCAAAAAGAAGTTATAGAGAGAGTCGTAGACCTTGTTCAATTATGGTTTATTCAGGAGACCGAACTTGTACAGAATGCCCCGCGCTCAATATTTAACATCAGATTCTGAAACCTACAAAAAAGAAACCACAATCCATACTCTTTCCAATGAAATTTTTCCTCTGTCATTTGGATTCTTGATGAATAAGTTATGATTGTTTTACTCGGAACACATGTTTATTGACTAGCTTCAGGACTGGTCACAAACCCTATCTTCCACAAAGTGTAGCTCCATAATTATATTGAATCAAGATTTGAAATTTTTACCACATGTACCTTGATATGTCTTCTCAATACCATAGCAATTTCACCATCTGAATCATTCTAGAAAAAAACATTATAGCAAAAATGGTAAGATGACCTGAATATAACATACCTTAGAACACATCACCAAAAAACTTCATCCTCCCTTGAAATCCAACCTTCTTTACTTCTGATTTCCTCTGAAATTAGACTTGTGTATCAAATTAATGTATAATGATATTTATTTATACCATTTATGTCACTTCCTTTTGACATTAGGGCCAACCTGACACTTTCTTATTTTGTAATTCTTTTCTTTAATTATCTTGAGGGCCTACATGTACTTCCTTCTTCAATTCACTTTGTCATCTTCAAAAATTCATTTCTCCTCAACCATGAGGATCCACGTGACGTGCCACATACCACCGAAAACAACATGATGTATACTATCCATCCATGGGTCTTGTATCTACATGTTTATTTTCCTTCATGTCCAAATACCTTCATCAATCTTGTGGTCCAAAACCCATGACTAGGGTTGACATCAATGAAAAAAACCAATCTTCCAACAGAGGGAAGCTTACAGTTCATCTAGGTTGAAATGACTTAGATATTTTCCTTCTTCTAGAGTTACAACAAGAGTATCAAATTTAGGAGGAAGAATTCTAAGCACTTTCTCAACAAATTTTCTGTCATCTATGGTTTCACCATGAGACTTAATCTGATTTATCAGTCCAATGACGTGTGTGTAGAATGAATCTACTGTGTCTGAGTCTTTCATTGACATGGTTTCAAAATCTCTTCTAAGAATATGAATTTTTGCAGTCTTTAATTTGTCCATACCTTGATAAGAGGTTTGTAATATGTCCCATGCTTCCTTGGCTTGCTTTCCTGATGCAACTCTTGGAAGTATGCCCTCATGCATGGCTTGATGTATGTAAAACATTGCCTTTCCATCCTTCTTTCTTTGATCTTTCAAGACATATTTCTCATCTTGTGTGAGGGAATTATATGCAGCTTGATCTATTGGTTCTGCATATCCATTCTCGATTATTTCCCATACATATTGACATTGGAACAAGGCCTTCATGGTCAAGGACCACATATCATAATTCTTTCCTGTAAAAGTGGGAGGTTGCAGATTTGAGGTAGAAGCCATATTTCACTTTCAACAGAGTTTCTTCTCTGACAAACTTGTTCTGATATAACCTGCCCTGATACCAATTTGAAGGGATGAAGGGGTGCACACAGTCTACTCTGCACAAAACAGTTAGGAATACTGCGCACCAAACAAGGTACACAACAGAATTCTCAAGACCACTGTGAAGTGCACAAACTGCTTCGATTGTTGCGCGTTGTGAATACACACACTTAATAAAATGATTTACGAATGCAAAATTAAAACGGTGCTATGCTTAGCACATAAACTCAGAAATAAGACAAAAACTTGAAAAAACACAAAATACTTGATATTAATGAACTTCAGTGCAGTACACGCAGTTTACAGAATGCAATGACAAAATGAGCTTTGACTCTAATACTTCTTTTTGTCAATTCTTCAGTTGTTGTTGGTTATCTCTACCACTCTACTTCTTCTCTATGCATGAACTGCTTCTCTTCGGTATCTACTATGCATCTCTCTCTCTCTCTCGACTAACTGAAACAACTCATACTAATATAGACTTCGACTGTAACTTCCTACATAAGCTAAGACCGACTCAACATTAAACATTACCATAACTACGACTAACTCTTAAACCACTTAATTTAATTCAAGAAGATAGAATTCAGCTCCATTTATAGCTCTCATGTTTTCCAACTGACTTTTGAGTAGATGTGTGACTTCGCACTTGCAGACAGTCAAACTGTCTGACTGACATTTCGGCTACTGATAGATTTTGACTAGCAGACAAATTGACAGAGATGTGAAGATCTCACCGACTTGTAATTACAATTTCCAACATGTATTTCACTGTAAGTGATTGTGATCTCCCACTGATGGTTACATTGTTATGTTGTATTAGCATTCACTAGATACACACTTGAATGATGAGTGACAGAAGACCAATGCACATATATTACATATGTTGACAGATATCAAGCTTCCACATGCAAGCTCTTTCCATAAATTATTTTTTATAATATTTCTATCTTTTGTATGGGAGGGCTCCAAGAATATGATTATAACTCCATTTGATTAATTTGGGTAGTAGTGACTGTTACCCATGATTTTGGTTATCATGATGATGTATTAATGATGGTATAATCAGGATCTTCATTATAACTTTCTCTTGAGGAAAAAGTTACTTTCATCTCTTCCAGAAAACTCATTTTTGGAGACTGTTCGCAGGCTACTAGTATATTTGCCTGCAAGAATGCATGATTCTCACAGGCTGCCTTAAGCCAGGGTGTGAGAAGTTCGCATTGTGTTGAACTTCTAGGCTGCGAACTCTTTCTAAAGCAAGGAAAAAGATGAATTCTTGATGCTTCTAGAAGGGAATCTTCTAGAAGGATGAGATGGCATTCGAATGGTTATCCTAGTACTGGATTCCCTGATATTTTGGGATCATTCTTATCCAAGTAACTAATTCATTCTCTCCTATATATTGAGGGAATTCTCATGGAAAAGGTTAAGCAGACAAGGTTAAGCAAGATTCATTGGAGAATTAGTGAAAGAATTGTATGAAGGATTGAAGCTACAGCAGCTTGGAAACACCAACAAGGATATCATAAGGGTTTTGATCTTCTTCATGCAAGTGAGCAAGTGTGTGTGTTAGAGACAAGGGCCATCAAAAAAAAGTTTGTGACATCAAGGCTTAGGTTGTAATCTTTACTTTCCATTAATATGATACAGTAATATGTCCCTTTCCCATAAAGCTATTTCCACTTTATTGTATAATTCCTTGATCATATACATAGATTGACTGTTGAATATATTGAGTTGTCTTCACTCTGATTGGTTTGAGTTGTCTTGGTCTTGATTGCACAAGAGCATTGGAGAGAAGTTGGAGCAACAAAGACCATAGGAAGCGATAATAATGTATGTTATTAGTTCTTGCCTCCTATTTAATTCAATGGTCAAAATCTAGGAAAATAGTCATATTATGTCTTGCTTTGTTCTAGATCCTGGTGGATCTAGGGAGATCGGTTTGTGTCCGCACTTACGGATTTATCCAATAACAGTGACTGCTAAAATCGTTTTCATTTGATTCTCTTTGTTTTTTTGTAGTTAGAAAATGGTCAACTTATTACAACTTTCGCTTATCTAGTTAAGCGACGAAATCAACATTTTCATCATCTGGATCAATATCGCTGTGCAAAATATCGAGGGACAAGAAGAAGAGGAAAATGGTTCAAAATAATCAACTAAAATCATAGTTAAAAGTTCAGGTGATGCTTAATGATGGGAAAAAATATTTCACTTCTTTGAGGGTTAGGGAAAACATTTTTCCGCTTGCCAATGCAATTCATGTATTCTCTTCATTGGGTTTTAGCATGTCCTTGGATTTGATCCTTGATACGTTTCAAACAAGTATTGACTGGAATATTGACATAAAAGATACGCTTGCTGGAAAATTTTATGTGAGAATAGCTGAGAGGGAAGCTGAACACAAAAGTTCTAAGTCAAATGTGTAATTTTGGTAATATTTTTATTTGTTGTTGTCTACATGGTGCAACTAAGATCCTAGGGATGTTGAACAATTATGTAATTTTTATAACTTTAAATTTGTCATTGTCTTAAAGTAATTGAACAACAGGGTTCTCATTGATTATGTCTTAGGGCTGGGTGTAATTATTAGGTGATTTTGACATATATTTTCCTTCTCGAGATTTATCAATCTTGAGTGTAATTATTAGGCTTAATGAAATTTCTTTTTAGGACTATAGTTCCTATATCCAAAAAACACATGTCTAGATTGTGTCAAGTAGGTTATATCAACATTGGCGAGTGCTAACCAAGCTCATATGAAAACTTTCCTGGATATCCCCCGCATGCGTGTCTTTGAAGATTCAACACCAATGAAAAATTATTGGAATCTTGATTACTTTATTCATATTGTGTGTGTTTTTTAATTTTATGATAGGTTGAAACAAACAACCAGTTGAGTGATTTTTTAGGTATATCACTGCGTGATATACTTTTAGGCAGCACATTTCGAGTGAATACTTATTTTTAGTTTACACATTTGGAGTAATATGTATGTAGTGTTGAAATATTATCAGACTTCTTTTTTCTCCGCAGAAATTGGATGATATTATATTATAAAATGTTGCAACTAGCAGCGAGCATACAAAAAAGGTTGATATAGGATGCTCCATCAAAATGGTATCTCTCAAAAGATATATAAAAGAGTCTACGATTAATACATTCCAAATATTCTTGAAAGTGTAATGCCTTCTAAAAACTCCTAAAAGACAAATAACTTTGAAATGCATTTAAACTTAGTGGAAAATATGTTGGTTGCAGGCTGCCTCATGACTGACATTCGATGAGAGGGAGTCCTTTTGCTTGATATCCATAAGCCTTGCAAAAGAACACAAGCCTTTGTCTGATTGTTTGTTGTTTTTCTTAGACCCTAGGTAGAGGTAACTTCCATTATTTCCTTGGGATCATAGATGATCCCCCTACACCTACCACACCACTTATCAAACTTTCTTCTCAAACTTCCAGTTTGGATGAATTGGCAAGATTCTTCCTCTCAACTCAAGTGTCAAACATCCACCATGTATCAATTAGGACACCATGTCATATTGAATGGTTAATACCACATTGTGCCCAACTTATGAAAATGTGAATTTCCTCTTTGTTATGTTGAACTCTTATCAAACTTCAATTTTTGAGGAATTGGCAAGATTCTTTCCTTTCAACATAGTTGAGCATGCATCACCCATGAAGTTCAACATAGGTGTTGAGCATGCATCACCCATGAAGTTCAACATAGGTGTTGAGCATGCATCACCCATGAAGACGTGGATTCTTGTTGCATTGAATGGTGGCTTGTTATGTATGGTCCAACTTAAATTTCTTAAAGGTCATGATGGACCTACTATTTCATGTGATGAAGCATAACACACTCTTGGGGAATTAAACCCTGGTGGGGGAATATGGCTAACCCATCTTGTCCAATGAAAACTATCGTGGTCCAACTTTAAATTTGAATTGTTTATTTTTTTGTTTCTATCATTTTATGAAAAATGATGGTCTATCTCGCTCAGTTCAAGGTATAAATTAAAAAGGAGTTTCAATTTGCTTTTGGGTTAGTCTGTCTAGGTGAGTGTATACTTTAAGCCTTCAGGGTGTGGAAACATGTAGACGAACAAATTTTTCTGTTATCTATTCAAGACACCAATTGTTATCTATTCAAAACCCCTATCACTTATCCATAGGCCAAATACCAATATTGAGATGTCATAATTGTGATGCACCTCTAGAGGCTACGACTTTTGCATATTAGTCAAAGTTAATGTTATCCATGGGGCCAAATACCAATATTGAGATGTCATAATTGCAATATTGAAATGCCATAATTGTGATGGACTTTTGCATATTAGTCAAAGTTAAAGTTATCCATGGCCCAAATACCAATATTGAGATAGGCTAGGACTTTTGCATATTAGTCAAACTTAAAGTTAGGATAAAGCTCACGTTATTCTATTAAACATGTTGTTAAACATACATTAGTACGATGCCAACGCCATTTCCAAATATTACACTTTCACTATATAGATAATGCTTTTATTAATGTTGGGGTTGGTTTTAACTTCATAGATGAATTTGTTAAGAAAAATGTCACTATAGATCATGCTTTTATTAATGTTGGGGTCAGTTTTAACTTCATAGATGAATTTGTTAAGAAAAATGTCACTATAGATCATGCTTCTATTAATGTTGGGGTCAGTTTTAACTTCATAGATGAATTTGTTAAGAAATGTGTCATGGATAACTTACATTAAATTTCAATAAAGTCTGTGCTTGATTCAGTAAGTACGACTTCTACTTCATAAATTATTTTATTATTATTATATTTAATTAATTAATTTTTTTTATATTTAATAATAATTACTTTAAAAATTGAAAGTTTGTAAAATGTGCATTACATGTTATAAAGGTTTAAAACTTGAAAGTTTGTAAAATATGCATTACATGTTATAAAGGCAATGGTATTAGTAGACATCATATTTGTCAAAACAATGTTTTTAAGGATATTTTGGCTAATGTTTTTATGGACTTTTTGGTTTTTAATAGAAACATTATTTATTTATTTTTTATTTTTTTCTCAAATCAATGGATGTTGAATACCTATTCACTAATTATTATAAAATAATTAAAATATTGCTTGGCAATTATTATTGAAAATGGAAAACATCATCTTAATTTAAGAACAATAATCGTTATTATGATACCCACAATTTATAGAAAAAAAAACAAAAGGATGAGTTGTAATTGCAATTTTAATGTTAAATTTGGTTAATAACATGTAATTTAAGGGTCTATATTAGGTGAGGTTTGAATGCTAATGATCAATATCAATATGGGGATGGAGGGACATTACAAGATTTTTGAATGTTTTTTAATTTATTTAATTATATTTTGTAGATTTGTTTTCAATGTTTTAATATAAAATATATCAATTTTTTTACATGAATTTTGATATAAAAAGGTGGGTCATAATAATAATAATGAAAAAAAAAAATTTAAGGTCACGGTCAATCCAAACACCAAATTGGTATACGAGACCCCCTTGTTTGTGGGACAAGAGACCCCCTCTGCGCAACGATTTGACTGCTAAATTCTACAGAGGTGTTAGTTCAAAATTTTTAACATGTTATAAGTAGACACTCATAAGTAAAAAAAAATATTTATTATTTAATAGGTGGTATGTGTAAGAAAAAGTCAAGGTGGGTGCTAGTTCAAAAATTTTAAGATGTTTCGAGCAAACACTCATATTTAAAAATTATAATTAAATCATAAATATTTTAGATTTGTGGGGATATTAATAATTAAATTAGAAATATTTTAGATTGTGCAAAAGTGTAGGGATATATTAGAAAGTTGGATGATCATCCTTCTCATTATTGGGGGTGCCTACCCAGCCTTGGGTTGACATATTCGAGATAAAGCAGGTGTAAGGATATGTTTGGAATCAAGAGGATCATGTTTTTCATTGTGGGATGGCCCTCCTTGCCCTTGGATTGATAACTTGAATTTAGGAAAAATGATACCTTTTTTTTTTGTTTGTTAATTTGTGCGGAACCTGTTGGGTACGCGATTAACCTGTGGCTTGAGAAACCGCGACTCAGGGGCATCTAAGCCGTCAAAATCACCCGGGGATCGCACCCGGCCTGAGCCACACCAACCCTTAACATGGTTGGATTTTTTGTCCCCGTAGGTTTCAAACCGGTGACTTTAACATCACGGAGTGGCTTAACAACACACTCCATCACCGACTGTCCTACACCTCGGGGACGGAAAAATGATACCTTACAATGACTTGTTAAGTTACTTAAATTTGTTAAAAGGAATTGTTTTTGCTTAGAAGAAAATATTTATATCTCAAAAGTGTTTTTCTTTTGTTTGTTTTAGGATCTCTCTTCTACTCATAATATATATATAGATGATGATTAATGTCCACTGACACCAATTGGTTTATCTGACCTTAAGAAGGTAATATATTACTTCAATTTCTTATATATATATATATGACATGTAAATGAGGTCTAATTAGATTGAACAAGAGCTACTTTTGTATGAAAGGGTACTCAGTGCAAGCTAATCTTTCACATTTCCTTTACAAGGCACGATGATAAGGGCATAAGTTGCAAGTGTTGCTAAGTTGACTTTATCTTTCATTGTAAGTGATTGTGATCTCGCACTGATGGTTACATTGTTATGTTGTATTAGCAATCACCAGCTACACACTGGAATGATGAATGACAAAAGGATTATGCACATTTATTACATATGTTGAGAGATATCAAGCTTCCACATGCACACACTTTCCATAATTTATTTTCTATCATATTTCTATCTTTTGTGTGGGAGGGTTCGAGGAATATGATTATAACTCCATTCATTGATTTGGGTTGTAGTGATTGCTAAAATCGTTTCATGTGATTCTCTTTGTTTTTTGTAGTTAGAAAATGGTCAGCTTATTACAACTTATGTTCATCTAGTTAAGCAACATAAGCAATGTTTTCATCACCTGGAGCAATATGGGGTTGATATGATTATGGGCCTCGATGATTACATATGGGTTGGTGTACAGAAAAATGTGAAAGATATCGAGGGACAGGGAGAAGAGGGAGATGGTTCAGACCAAGCAACTAAAATCATAGTTAAAATTTGAGGTGATGCAACTGATGGGAAAAACTATTCCACTTCCTTGAGGGTTAGGGAAAAAATTTGTCAGCTTGCCAATGCAATTCATGTACTCTCTTCATTGGGTTTTAGCTTGTCCCTAGAGTTGATCCTTGATACGCTTTAAACAAGTATTGACTGGAATATTGACATAAAATATATGCTTGCTAGCGAATTTTATGTGAGAATAGCTGAGAGGGAAGCTGAACGCAAAAGCTCTAAGTCAAATGTGTAATTTTGGTAAAAACTTTATTTGGTGTTGTCATCTACATGGTGCAACTAAGATCCCAAGGATGCTGAACAATTATGTAATTTTGGTAACTTTAAATTTGTTGTTGTCTTAAAGTAATTGAACAAGAAGGTTCTCGTTGATTATGTCTTAAGGTTGGGTGTAATTATTGAGTGATTTTGACATATATTTTCCTTCTTAGAGATTTATCAAGTTTGAGTGTAACTATTAGGCTTAATGAAATTGCTTTTTGGGATTGTAGCTCCTATATCCAAAAAATGCATGTGCAGGTTATATCAACATTGGCGAGCACTAACCAAGCACATATGAAAACTTTAATGGATATCCTGTATGAGTGTCTTTGAAGATTCAACACCAATGAACATTTCTTGGAATATTGATTACTTTATTCATCTTGTGTGTTTATTATTTTATGATACGTTGAAACAAACAACCAATTGTGAATGATTTTTCTGGTATATCCCTGCGTGATATATTTTTAGGCAACACAATTTGAGTGAATGCTTATTTTTAGTTTACACATTTTGAGTGAATGCTTATTTTTAGTTTACACATTTCAAGTTATTTGTAGCCTACACAAGTGGAGTGAATGCTTTGTTTTTTATGGTTATTTTTACCCTACACATTTCACTCATCACTAGGGTACCAAAATGTGTATGCAGTGTTGAATTATTATCAAACTTTCTTCTTGTTTTTGTTTGCCACTGAAATTGGATGATATCATATTATAAAATGTTGCAATTAGCAACAATCATACAAAAAATTCTAATATAGGATGCTACATCAAAATGGAAACTCTCAAAAGATATATAAAAGAATTTGCTAGAGTCTACGATTAATACATTCCAAATATTCTTGAAAGTGTAAGGCCTTATAAAAACTCCTAAAAGACAAGCGTAAGGCCTTATAAAAACTCTTAAAAGACAAATAAAATTGAAATGCATTTAAACTTAGTGGAAAATATGTTGGTTGTAGTCCTCTGTTGGTTGTGGAGCCTGATTATCTTCCTCATTTAGAGGTCCTTGCTTTCATTCATGTTTATACCCCATGAAGTATTTACACCCTAGAAGTATGTACACTCTTCCATGAGGGGGAGTGCAAAGGGGGGGTACCCCTCATGAAGTATTTATAAGGTCACGGATCTAACGGTAGAGATTATGTTAGGGTTTTTTTCCCTAGAAGGCAACCCTCTTTTATGAGGGAAATGTATTGCGGCTATGGTTGATGGTGAATATTGTATTCTTAGATAGAAGACTGTGAGAGAAAGAAGAGGAAGTTACAGCGGGTTTGTTGTAGGTTGCATCCCTTCATATGCTAGATAATAATAAAGGAAGGACCTGGCAATTTCTATGGTGGACGTAGCCCACACTGGGTGAACCACATAAATCTGTGTCTCTATTGTATTGTGTATCTTCTGTGTTTTGTTTCCGCATTTGTTTTATTTTATTGCTCCACGGTCCTGTTTTTCTAACAACTGGTATCAAAGTGAAAGGTAACTTGCAGGAAAAGAGGGTTCCTGGTTTGAGTGGGAGAAATGTCAGAAGATGGAAAGTTTAGGGTCGAGAAATTTAACGGCCAAAACTACCAGTTATGGAAGATGCAGATGGAATATTATTTATATCAGAAGGATTTATTCCTACCATTGGGTGGAGTAGCAAAGAAGTCGATGGCCATGAAGGACGAAGAATGGGATATTCTTGAAAGAAAGGCTCTAGGAATGATACGGTTGAGCCTGGCAGCATCGATGGCTTTCAATATTTCCAAAGAAAAGACAACGAAGTGTTTGATGGACGCATTGGCCAAATTGTATGAAAAACCCTCGGCATCCAATAAGGTATTTCTAATGAAGAGATTATTTAATACGAAGATGTCAGAAGGTGGGTCTATTGCAGATCATTTAAATGAATTTAATACGGTTACTAATCAACTAAGTTCTGTAAAAGTGGGCTTTGATGATGAGGTCAAGGATCTTCTAATCTTGTGCTCATTACCAGAAAGCTGGAATAACTTGGTCATGGTTGTAAGTAACTCTGTCTCTGGTTCAAATACTTTAAAATTTGATGATGTTGTTGGTGTTATCCTTAGTGAGGAAATGCGAAGGAAAATCACAGATGAGAAATCAGGCAATGCGTTGAACATGGAGAAAAGGGGAAGACAAAAGGATAGAGGAAAGGGCTCAGGGAACCGTGGGAATTCTAGGAAGGGCAGATCCAAATCCAGAATTGGAAATATAGAGTGTTGGAATTGTGGGAAGAAAGGACATCTGAAGAAAGATTGCAGAGCTGCAAAGAAACAAAGAGATGGACAACAGGAGAGAAATCAGGAAGCAAATGTAATAGGTGGTGTGTTACAAGATGCTTTGATTCTTTCTGTAGATAATGTTTTTGAGTCTTGGGTAGTAGATTCAGGAGCTTCATTTCATGCCACACCCCATAGGAAACATTTTCTATATTATGTTCAAGGTGATTTTGGACAAGTTCATTTGGGTGATGATGCACCATGCAAAATTGTTGGAATGGAAAAGGTAAAAATAAAGAAACGAAATGGAAACCAATGGTTGTTGAAAGAGGTAAGACATGTTCCAGATTTAAGGAAAAATCTAATTTCAACAGGGCAGTTGAAAAGTGAAGGTTGTATATCCATATTTATAGATAAGACGTGGAAGTTCATCAAAGGATCATTGGTGATAGTGAAAGGAGAGAAGGTAGGTACATTGTATTTATGTACTGGTAATATTGACTCTTCTCTCTCTTTAGCTTCTACAGGAGTGGATACAGAATTATGGCATCATAGGCTTGGACACATGAGTGAGAAGGGTATGCAGATACTTCACAAAAGAAATTTGTTGTCAGATCTTAAACAAATTGATTTGGACTTCTGTGAGCATTGTGTTTATGGAAAACAAAAGAGAGTCATATTTCTCAGAGTCGGAAAAGAAAAGAAGAATGAAAGGTTAGATCTTGTGCATACAAATGTATGGGGACCAGCTCAGGTATCATCTCTTGGTGGATCTAATTATTATGTTACTTTTATTGATGATGCAACTAGAAAAACTTGGGTTTATTGCATTCGACAAAAATCGATGTTTTTGATACTTTTAAGAAATGGAAAGATTTAGTTGAGAATGAGACGGGAAAAAAGTTGAAGTGTCTTAGATCAGATAATGGAGGTGAATATTGCAGCAAGGAGTTTGATGATTACTATTCATACCATGGGATTCGTAGAGAGAAGATAGTTCCAAGACCACCACAAGAAAATGGTGTGTCAGAAAGGATGAATGTGACAATCATGGAGCATGCAAGGAGTATGAAATTGCATGCCAGTTTTCCCTTACAGTTATGGGCAGATGTTGTAGATATTGTTGTTTACTTAATAAACAGAGGACCTTCAAGCTCTTTGGATGGTATAATTCTAGAGGAGAAATGGACAGGAAAAAAGGTAAACTAATCTTTTTTGAAAACTTTCGGTTGTGAAGCATTTGTCCATATTGATAAAGAAAATAGAACAAAGCTTGAGGCAAAATCCAAGAAGTGTACCTTTATTGGATATGGTGTTAATGATTTTGGTTATCTCTTATGGGATTATGAAAATAACAAAATCATTAGGAGTAGATATGTCATATTCAATGAGAAGGTCATGTACAAAGATCGGTTGTAGGGAAAGAAACAGGAAAAAGAAAAACAAGAATACACAGTGCTTGATGAAATCACTGAAAAAGAAATTCCAAAGGAACCAGAAAATCAAAATGTACAACAACAGGAGCAGCAGGTACCTCAAACACCTGCAATTTTTGTTAGAAGATCTACCAGGTTAAGTATACCCCTTGAACGATACTCTCCTTCATTGTATTATTTATTGTTGATTGATTCTAGTGAACCAGAATGTTATGAAGAGGCAATGCAAGTAGACACCAAAAAGAAGTGGGAGCAAGGCATGAAAGAGGAAATGGATTCCTTGGAAAATAACCAGACTTGGGACTTGGTTCAGTCGCTTGCGGGAAAAAGAGCATTGCAGAATAAATGGGTTTACAAGTTGAAGGAAGAAGATGGAGGAGAAAAGTGGTACAAGGCTAGACTTGTTGTAAAGGGTTTTTCACAAAAGAAAGGTATAGATTTTGATGAAATATTTTCTCCTGTTGTTAAAATGACTTCAATTAGGACTATTTTAAGTCTTGTGGTAGTAGAAGATTTTCATCTTGAACGGTTAGATGTAAAAATAGATTTTCTCCATGGGGAATTGGAGGAAGAGATTTATATGCAGCAACCACAATGATATGAGGTCAAAGGGAAGGAGAATTTGGTATGTAGGTTGAAGAAGAGCTTGTATGTCCTAAAGCAAGATCCAAGGCAGTGGTATTTGAAGTTTGACAGGTTTATGACAGAATAGGGTTATAGTAGATCTGACGTAGACCTATCAACCCTTGGGCCGAGATCCGCTCACAGGATCTTTCTTTACCTTCTTTGCGTCAAATCAGCTCTTTCAATTCCCACTGGAATCTCAGTCAAAATCGATCCACAGGTCCTTCGGGAACTCCCCTGTGTGAACAACACTAGGCGCGAGCTCCTATCTTCCCAAGCGACCACAGCGCTATGACCAAGGCCCAATTCCGAAGGCACTTGTCACAATCTCGCGAGTTCGCGAGTCAAAGCTCTCGACTCCTCCTTCTCAATCCTACGATACCCGATTTCATGAAATGGTTATGGCTCTTCTTTGTTAGCGCCTTCCGTGCGCGACCACCAGCTAGGCTAAGCACTAGTGCTTCTCGCTACTCTCCACTTCGCGAGCTTCAATATCGAGCTCTCATACTCTTATATTGTGAGTCCCCGAGACGCGAGAAGTCAACGGAGTGATGACTCCTTCCACTAGGTGACGTGTGTCTGCCTATCTATTTCCCGGGCCCACCTTGTGGTTCTGCCATGTGTGTTCCTTTGTGCCTCATCTCTTGGAACTTTGTGTCTTCTATAGTTGAGATGAGGTCCTTTCAACCTCCGAACCTTTGAGTTCGCGAAATGCACGATGAGGCTCTGATCCAACGGTCCTCCCTTGACCCGAATCCAACGGCTGTCTTTTCTCCTCACGACTTCGCAAGTCTTGATGCAAAGGTTTCGACTCTTCAACCCATGAAACCCGGAGATGTGAATACGTGAGTGATCTGATGACCCATGTTGGCTCAGATTCTATGGCTCTATTCTCCCCTGAGCTTAAACAAAAAAAAACACACTCTCCATAAACCTCCTTGCTCCTCTGCAAGATCCAACGGTTCTTGGAACCTCGTGACATATCCATGGAGAATTCCAACCATCCAAAGCTTCCTTGACAACTCCTACGAAAACGAACACAGTGTTCCTTCGCGAAATTTATCCACCAGCAAACAATGTCGTTGTGCCTTCTTCCAATACTTCAAGGCACTAGCCCTCTTGAGCTTTCTCCACAACTTGAGTCTTCAAGAAGACTCCTGCATGCACTCCTTGTGGCAATTCTTCAAATACTTCCAAGTATTTGAACCTCTTCGACTCTGCGCACTCCCTGCGACAGCAGTCTTTTCAACAACTCCCTCAGGTTGCAAACTCTGAGACTCTTCTCGGCCTGCGCACGCCTTGCACAACTCCTATGCTTAACTTGCACTTTTGTGAGAATGAGAACAGTGTTATCTCTCCTAAGCTTTTAGAGACGAACTCTAACTCTTGTCAACGCACTCCTTGCGGACAATTTCACTACACTCCTTACAGGAAAACTCTTGCTCAGACAGAGAAACAATTGAAACTCATTCCTTATTCTCCCTCTCTTCATATTTCAGACATTAAATATGAAATCAAACATTCACGCAACAAAGCAAATGTATAATAGAGAGTAAACAATCATGATCATAACATTCAATCATGCATACACAGAAAGTATTTGAACACTATGAGTCTGAATCAAGCTTCATATATTAATCTCAGAACTTATGTACATGGGTTCTTCTACACAGTTTTATGCTTCTTCTTCTCTATGCTCTCTTGATTGATTATGTTGCTAATGTTACAATGATACAAATGAGGGTGTCTATATATGTTTTCCCTCTGGATCCTAAAACTATCTAATCTAAGAATTCAAAACTACCTACTTACATTTACTAGCATAAATGCCTCTTAGTCCTTCAGACAAGAGCGGGACACTCAAGGTCTGATTACAATCTACTAGTACGCCCTTTCTTAATTGTTTCATTAATGTTTGACGTATCGAACTTCAAAACATTTCAAACAATTCATCATGTGCCAAAATGTGTTGGTGTTTGTCCCACGCTCGCTTGACGTTGGCGATGCTCTTGCATCATATCCCTCTCTTGAAAATTTTCATGGGCTCATGTCCATGAGCTCTCGCACAGTCTGTTCATGCTTTTGAATCTATGCTTCATTCTCCCAGCTGGCATCTTCAACTAGATGTCCCTTCCACTTGACCAAGTATTCAAAATATTCCTTTCGCCTGGTTCTCTTACTAACTCTTTTGTCCAATATGCTTTCCATCTGTGGCTTCTCTGCAACTGGCATCTGTTTAGTCCACTGAACCTCTGGTTTTTCACTACCTGCTTATGCTTCCTTATATTTGTATGGGTACAAATCTAAGACATTGAATATCGGAGAAATTTCGATCCCATCGGGTAATTCAATATCATAAGCATTTGCCCCAAATTTCTTCAAGACCTTACATGGTCCGATCTTCTTCATATTCAGTTTGTTATTTGTCCCCTTCAGGAATATTTCCTTTCTTAGATGTGCCAGAATCAAATCACCAATCTCAAATTGAAGTTGTCTCCTATGTTGATCTTCTCTATGCTTATACTCTTGGCTCGAGTTCTGCAATCGCTCCTTCACCTAGCTGTGAAGTTCCTTCATCGCTTCTGCGAAATCCTCTACACTAGCACTCCTAGTTGCATTTTGTTCTAAATCTCTCAATTCCGAAACTCCTCTTGGCTGCATCCCATAAAAAATTTGGAATGGAATCTGCCCTATGCTTCTGTTTAGTGAGTCTTTATATGCAAATTCCACCTGTGGTAGAATATTGTCCCACTGATTGTGGTGTTCTGTCACCAAGCTCCTCAGCAAGTCTCCCAAACTTCTATTCACAAATTATGTCTACCCATCCGTCTGAGGATGATAAGATGAACTGAACGACAAGTTCGTTCCTATATTTTTCCATAAGGTCCTCCAGAAGTGTCCCATGAACTTGGTGTCTCGATCTGAAACTATGCTCCTTGGTAAGCCGTGAAGTCGAATGACTTCTTTGAAAAACAGATTCGCAATGTGAGTTGCATCATTGGTTTTCTGACACAGTATGAAGTGTGCCATCTTAGAAAATCTATCCATCACCACAAAGATCGAGTCAAACCCTCTTTTTGTTCTTGGCAGCCCCAATATGAAGTCCATGCTTACATCATCCCACGGCCTGTTAGGTATGGGTAACGGTTGATAAAAGCCTACATTCTGCCTTTTTCCTTTTGAATGCTGGCAAATTCTGCATTTTTCCACGAATATTTTGACGTCTGCTCTCATTCCTGGCCAATAATATGACTCATTTAGCTTTGAAAACATCTTGTCATGACCGAAATGTCCGGCCAATCCTCCACTGTGTTTCTCCTTCAACAGATTCTCCCTCATGGAGCATTTTTGGATACAAAGTTGATTGCCCTTAAACAGTAATCCTTCCTGGATCATGTATTTTGTCCACTGGATTTTGTCCCTGAGAATTGGATTCTTAGTTGCTTCATACGCCTCTTTAAAATATGGATCATCTCTGTACATGTCCCTGAGATCATCAAAACCCGGTGTTTTGACTCTGAACTCCTGCAACAGCAAACATTTTCTGCTCAAAGCATCAACAACTTTGTTAGTAATTCCAGAAATATGCTTGATTACAAAAGTAAAGTTATGCATGTATTCCACCCATTTAACATGTATTTGATTCAACTTCTCCTATTGATTCACATATTGCAAAGCATGATTGTCACTGTATAAGACAAACTCCTTAGGAATCAAATAGTGTCTCCACTTCTTCAACACCTGAATTATAGCATAGAACTCCTTGTCATGCATGGAGTATTTCACTTTCGCTTCATTTAGCTTCTCGTTGAAGTATGCTATCATCCTATCTTCTTGGCTCAAGACTGCCCCTACTACAAATCCACTTGCATCACATTTTACTTGAAATGTCTTTTTGAAATCCGGCAACACCAAAATTGGTTGTTCCGTGATTTTCCTTTTCAACAAATTGAAGCTTTTCTCCGCCTCTTTTGTCCAGTGAAAAGACTTATGTCTCTTCTTCACTGTGTCCATCATTGGTGCACTAATTCCATTGAAATTCCTGATGAACTTCTGGTAGAAACTAGCCAATCCATGAAAACTTCTCACCTCAAATATACTCTTCGGTGATGGCCAATTCTTACTTACCTCCACCTTATCTAGGTTCATCCTCAACTTATCTGCAGAAATAACAAAACCCAAATAAATGAGCTCTATCTTCATGAATGAGGATTTCTTCATATTTATCAGCAGCTTCTCTTGATGTAGCCTCTTCATCACTGTAGCCAAATGTTTCAGATGCTCTGCCTCTGTTTTACTGAAAATCAGTATGTCATCAAGATACACAATGACAAATTTTCCGATGACATCCTTCAGGACTTCGTTCATCAACCTCATGAAAGTACTTGGCGCATTATTTAAGCCAAATGACATAACAAGCCATTCATACAACCCTTCGTTAGTCTTGAAGGCTATCTTCCATTCATCACCTTCTCTCATATGAATCTGGTGATATCCACTTTTCAAATCAATCTTTAAAATTTTTTTGGCTCCACTCAAGAAATCCATCAAATCATCCATCCTTGGCAATGGAAATCTGTACCTGATGGTTATCTTGTTGATTGCTCTTGATTCAGTACACATCCTCGAGCCTCCATCTTTCTTCGGACTGAGTACTGTCGGAACAGCACACGGACTCAAGCTTTCTCTAACCAACCCCTTGTCCATTAAATGTTGGACCTGTCTTTTGACTTCTTCATTTTCCTACGGTGTCAATCTATACGTTGCTTTGTTTGGTGAACTAGCTCCAGGTATGAGATCAATATGATGACTCACACTTATGATCGGTGGAAACGAATGAGGTAGTTTGTCCACTACTATGTCAGCAAACTCTTCCAACAATTTCTAAACCTCTTCCGGTAAATCATCTACCCTTGTACTAGTTAAAACAATTTTAGGCTTCCTGACCACAATGAATTGTGGTTCTTCCTTCTTCTTAACCTCTGTAAGAAGTTCCTTCCCACTCATGAGAAGTACAGTGTTGCTTACTTCAGGTTTCACTTCCTTGTCTTTGATTGGAAGCAACATGTGAGTTCTCCCATTCTTATCTAGGGTGTATGTGTTCTTCCTCCCATCATGAATCACATTTCTATCATATTGCCACGGTCTACCCAGCAATAGATGACAAACATCCATGGGAATAACATCACAGAGTATTTTATCTTTATACCCTCTTATCTTAAATTCAACTAAACATTTTTTAGTGACATTTACCTGATGTCCTTTTTGTAGCCACGAAACTCTATATGGGCTTGGATGTTTAGTCGTCTCCAGCTCCAGCGTTTCTACCATCTCTGTAGAGATGAGATTATTTGTGCTACCACTGTCCACGATGACTTTGCACGCCCAGTCTTTGGTCTTGCAAGCGGTCTGAAAAAGTCTGTTCCTTTGGACCGAACTCTCCACCTCCTTCCCTGGCATTAAGAGAACTTTTCGCATCATCAGCGATCTTCCGCCTTCAGCATCCTCTGCCTCAACATCCTGCCTCTGTGCTTTTCCAATGTGAGTTTCACCACCTTCTTTCTTTTTGTCTGGACACTCATAAGATTTATGTCCAACCTTTCCACATGTGAAGCATTTCACCACTCCACCTCTTCCTCTTCCTCTACCTTTGGTACGAGGAAAAATGTTTCCATCAGCATACTGACCTCTCTGTTTGGTATGTTTCCCTCTCTGTGAGCCTCCACCTCTCTCAGTTTGAGTTTGAGGTTTCTTCCACTCTTCCTTGGGTTTCTGATGTCTATCCTGGGCAACTAATTTGCCTCTAGGTTGACTTCTGCCTCGGCCTCTTTGACCTTATTTTCGGCTCAGCTTCTCTTCAGATTTTAGAGCCATCTGATAAGCATCTTCCATCGTTTAGATGGTCATCATGCTCATTTCATCCTGAATGTCCTATCTCAGACCATTCATGTACCTGGCAACTTTTTCATCATCACTTTCGCGATGACCTGCCCTGATGTTCAACCTATAGAATTCTTCAGTGTATTCCTTTACTATCATCACCTTCTGTCTCAAATTCTGCATTCTTCGAAACAAAGTAATTTGGTAATCCCTAGGAATGAGTTTTGCCTTCATCTTCGCGACCATCCTATCCCAACTCTTGATTTTATGCTTGCCCTTGCAGCGTCTGTCAGCTTGTAGCTCATCCCACCACAATGTTGCATGTCCTTTCAATCTTGTGACAGCATGTTTGACCTTTTTGTCTTCCTCGACATCTTCATAGTCAAAATATGTGTCCAGAGCTCTAATCCAATATAGAAGCTCTTCAGCATCCAGTTTTCCTTCATATACTGGAATATCCATTTTTACTCTAGAACCCATTCTTGCAACAACCCTAATCAGGCGTTCATTTGTTGCATCTTCTGCTGTGACTTCTTCTTATTCATGTCCAGCTTCATTTTCACTTTCGGAATCACTGACATCTCCAACACCAGTTGTGCGCCTCTTCTTTATTTCCATGTCCACAAATCTAGCACGTAGGTCATGCATCTCTCTTTCCATGGTTGGATTTGGCACCTCCCTACCCCTTTCTTCTGGAATTTCCCTATCCTTTGGCGGATCAGGTGTTTGTCTATCTCTTCTTCTCGCTGGCATGGCTAAGATTTCTCTCTCGCTTTCCCTGTCTGAAGTATACAAACAGAGTCAAGCTCTGATACCAAACTGACGCAGACCAATCGGCCCTCGTGCCAAGATCCGCTCATAGGATCGTTCTTTACCTTCTTTGAGCCAGATCGGCTCTTTCGATTCCCACTGGAATATCAGTCAAAATCGATCCATAGGTCCTTTGGGAACTCCCCTGTGTGAACAGCACTAGGCACGAGCTCCTATCTTCCCAAGCGACCATAGCGCTATGACCAAGGCCCAATTCCGAAGGCACTTGTCACAATATCGCAATCTCGCGAGTTCGTGAGTCGAAGCTCTCTACTCCTCCTTCTCAATCCTGCAATACCCAAGATCATGAAATGGTTATGGATTTTCTTTGTTAGTGCCTTCCGCGTGCAACCACTAGCTAGGCTAAGCACTAGCGCTTCTCGCTACTCACCACTTCGCGAGCTTCAATATCGAGCTCTCGTACTCTTATATTGCGATTCCCTGAGACGCGAGAAGTCAACGGAGTGTTGACTCCTTCCACTAGGTGACGTCTGTCCGCCTGTCTATTTCCCAGGCCCACCTTGTGGTTCTACCACGTGTGTTCCTCCGTGCCTCGGCTCTCGGCACTTCGCGTCTTCTGCAGTTACGACGAGGTCCTTTCAACCTCCGAACCTCTGAGTTCGCGAAACGTGCGATGAGGCTCTGATCCAATGGTCCTCCCTTGACCCAGATCTAATGGTTGTCTTTTCTCCTTGCGACTTCGCGAGTCTTGATGCAAAGGTTTCAACTCTTCAACCCATGAAACCCCAAGATGCAAATACGTGAGTGATCTGATGACCCCTGTTGGCTCAAATCCTATGGCTCTATTCTCCCCTGATCTTAAACAAAAAAAACACACTCTCCGTAAACCTCCTTGCTCCTCTACAAGATCTGCCGGTTCTCGAAACCTCGTGAATTCTCCACGGAGAATTCCGACCGTCCAAAGCTTCCTTGACAACTCCTGCGAAAACAAACACAGTGTTCCTATGTGAAACTTATCCACCAACAAACAATGTCATTGCGCCTTCTTCCAATACTTCAAGGCACTAGCCCTCTTGAGTTTTCTCCACAACTCAAGTCTTCAAGAAGACTCTTGCATGCACTCCTTGCGGAAATTCTTCAAATACTTCCAAGTATTTGAACCTCTTCAACTCTGCACACTCCCTAGGACAACAGTCTTTTCAATAAATCCCTCAGGTTGCAAACTCTGAGACTCTTCTCGGCCTGCGCACACCTTGCACGGCTCCTGTGCTTAACTTGCACTTCTGCGAGAATGAGAACAATGTTATCTCTCCTAAGCTTGAAGAGATGAACTCTGACTCCTGTCAACACACTTCTTGCAGACAATTTCACTGCACTCCTTGCAGGAAAACTCTTGCTCAAATAGAGAAACAATTGAAACTCATTCCTTACTCTCCCTCTCTTCAGATTTCAGACATTAAATATGAAATCAAACATTCACGCATCAAAGAAAATGTATAACAGAGAGTAAACAATCCTGATCATAACATTCAATCATGCATACACAAAAAGTATTTGAACACCATGAGTCTGAATCAAGCTTCATATATTAATCTCAGAACTTCTGTACATGGGTTCTTCTACATAGTTTTCTACTTCTTCTTCTCTATGCTCTCTTGATTGATTATGTTGCTAATGTTACAATGATACAAATGAGGGTGTCTATATCCGTTTTCCCTCCGACTCCTAAAACTGTCTAATCTAAGAATTCAAAGCTACCTACTTACATTTACTAGCATAAATGCCTCTTAGTCCTTCAGACGAGAGCAGGACGCTCAAGGTCCGATTACAATCTACTAGTATGCCCTTTCTTAATTGTTTCATTAATGTTTGACGTATCGAACTTCAAAACATTTCAAACAATTCATCATGTACCAAAATGTGTTGGTGTTTGTCCCACGCTCGCTTGACGTTGGCGATGCTCCTGCATCAAGATGTCATTCTAATCACTGTGTTTATTTTAAAAAGCTATAAAATGGAAGCTTTATTATCTTGCTATTGTATGTAGATGACATGCTTGTTGCAGGGTCTAATATGCAGGATAAATGTGCTGAAGAAGAAATTAGCCAATTCATTTGCGATGAAGGATTTGGGTGCTGCAAAGAAAATCCTTGGCATGAGAATAACAAGAGACGAAAAAAATCACAAATTGACATTGTCTCAGGGTGAGTACACAGAGAAGGTGTTGGAGAGGTTTAGAAAGCAGAATGCAAAACCAGTTAGTACACCTTTGGCCAGCCATTTCAAATTAACTAAGGAAATGTGTCCCAAGACACAGGAGGAGATAGAATACATGTCCAGGGTCCCTTATTCATCAGCAGTTGGCAGCTTGATGTATGCAATGG
>ML785131.1:128519-151782 GCA_009831015.1 Picea engelmannii | reverse complement strand
TGAAATAAATTTAAAAGTATAATCTTAAAAGGAAGTGATTTTAATGTTAAAATAGTTCATTAGATTAATATGATATGTATATTATAATATGTCACTAAGGTTAATTTAATGATTAACATCAATTTGTTAATTAATCTTATTATAATGTTAAGGTTTAATAATTTAAAATTTAAATTAATAGGTTTGGTCTATGTTGATGTGTTGTTAGTTTTGTCTTAATTAATCAGTTCTTTATGTTAAAATCACATTAATCAATTTAGAAGTTATAAGGAATTAAAGAGGTTAATACTCAATAATGATATAAGTTAGGATGATTGAAGAGTACCCCATAATACTAGTATATCTAACAAGGCGAGAGAGTCAGTAGTTTACCTAGACAAAGTTACCAAGCCTAGAGGCTTTGACTTTGACTTTTAGCCACTTACCTTATGGGAGTAATGTTTGTTTACAAGCACGTATAAAGAAACTTATGCCTAACCCTACATTTCCAAGTATAAGTTTGAGTAAAACGTTGAATGTCTTAAACCCTTTCCTGATAAGCATTTGGTTTGATGCAGATTCAATTAATTCAGTTACTCAAGATCGTTAGGACTCAGGGAAATCTGGGCCAGGGGGCGTCGTCGCAAGGACCACTAATACTGACACCACCACTATCATCGCCCGAGCTAGCTCTCATTTTGCATTCCTTAGAGGCTATTAATGAGACATTAAAGGGACACTAGTCAACATATGTGGAAGTAGAGCCCCCACCATCTAGAGAGGGAAACCCAGAAGGGTCAAGGGACTCAGAGAGAGGACCTCCAATGGAAGACATCGCTAGAGAACTACATAAACCACAAGGCACACAGAAATAAAACAATACACTATAGGATGTAGAAGGTTGAAAACATAATTTAGCAACACAAAATAAGAGAGGTGTACAAACAATAAATTTTAATTTAGGGTATATATATATATATATATATATTAAAAAAAATGAAAATTGAACCTTTTGCCTATAAGAATTATGTAGGCAGTAAGTATCTGGAGTGAGGCAGGGCAGTGAAAGGGTGCTTATCGAGACAAATGGAAAGTTGCATTAGCACACATTCCTACTTGCTATGTTCCAAGAATCTTTGTCCCACTAACCCAAGCGAGCTCGTACCAGGAAAGCATATCTGTTGCCCACAGACAGATCCCCATAAAGCGTTATTAGTTTACAAATCCTTATCTGTGAGGGACAAAGTAAAATAATTGTGAGCATTAGAAAGGAATATGAGAAGATATTTAAGAAAGAAGTATGAGAACTAATACACACATGGAAAATATATGAGAAGTTTACATAATTAAAGATAATATATTTATATCACATATATTATGGTGGAGAAACATGTTATAAAATATGCAGTGATATATAAAAAAACGTATATAAAGAAAACCTTGAGAAGAAAAAAGATAAAAATAAAAAGACATTGAATATAAAGAAAACCTAAAAATAAGACAACGAGGAAGAAGAGAAATTTTAAGCAATATGGAAATGGGCATGGTGGCAGCCATGGTTACGTCCACACAGAAATAAGTTGGCCATGGTTGTGTCCACCGAGAGACATGGCATTGGTTTCCCCCTCCCTTCAATCCTCACCTAGCCACGCCGACTCTCAAGCAAGCAACAAGAGTGGAGACACAAGTGGGATTCTTTGAGAACTCTTTTGTTTGCTTGTTGGACAAGAATTTCATGACCTGCCTGTCAAACAAAGCCAAGTTGATTAAAATAAAAAATAAAATACACAACTAAGATGATTAAAAACAAAATAAAATACACAACATCTCTGAGGTGGGGCAACATCTATATACCCATGCCTTCCTCAAGTGGATTATTTTGTTTTTAAATAAAAAAATTTAAGAGAGAATGATGGGCGACGACATTGGAGGCAGCCATGGTCATGGACGCATGCCCAAATAGGCCGACCATGGGTCGTGTCCCTTCCTTACAACCAGGGAAACCCACCCTTGCAATTCCTTGTTAACAACAATACCATTGTTGAGTATACACCATATTACAGAATAGAATCCCACCCTAAGAGATAGTCGTTCTCTTCGAGACTATGAACTGAAACCCTCATAGCAAAGGAAACCCTAACTGTGAGAAGAAATCGTTGAGCGAGAATGAGGGGGAAATGGATTGAGTATGTTTGAACCATGGGTTTTGTGGGGTCATGGAGGCAAGGCATGTGGGCCTCATGCAAGGCCCCATGTTGCCTACCCTTTACCCTATAACCAAGGCCCAACGTTGCCTGCCCTTTACCCTATAAACAAGGCCCCACGTTGCCTACCCTTTACCTTATAAACTGTAAATGTTTTTTTTTTTTGGTAGTTTGTTATAATTTTTTAAATTAATTATATTTATAAATATAATAAATTTTGAATATATATATATATAATGATAATTAGTGTTTAAAAAATAAATAAATTTAAAAGTATAATATTAAAAGGAATTGGTTGTAATGTTAAAATAGTACATGGTCCCCGAGGTGTAGGACAGTCGGTGACATAGTGTGTTGTTAAGGCACTCTATGATGTTAAAGTCACCAGTTCAAAACCTGCAGTGATAAAAAAAATCCAGCCATGTTAAGGGTTGGTGTGGCTCAGGCCGAGTGCGATCCCTGGGTGATTTTGATAGCTTAGATGCCCCTGAGTCACAGTTTCTTAGCCACAGGTTAGTCCCACAAGTCACGGACAAACTAACAAACAAACAAAAAAATGTTAAAATAGTACATTAGATTAATATGAAATGTATATTATAATATATCACTAAGGTTAATTTAGTGATTAACATTAATTTGCTAATTAATCTTATTATAATGTCAAGGTTTAATAATTTAAAATTTAGGTTAACAGGTTTGGCCTATGTTGATGGGTTGTTAGGTTTGTCCTAATTAATCAGTTCTTTATGTTAAAATCACATTAATCAATTTGGAAGTTATAAGGACTTAAAGAGGTTAATAATCATTAATGATATAAGTTAGAATGATTGAAGAGTACCCCATAATACTAGTATAGCTAACAAGGCGAGAGAGTCAGTAGTTTACCTAGACGAAGTTACCAAGCCTAGAGGCTTTGACTTTGACTTTTAGCCACTTACCTTATGGGAGTAATGTTTTTTTACAGACACGTATAAAGAAACTTACGCCTAACCCTACATTTCCAGGTATAAGTTTGAGTAAAACGTTGAATGCCTTAAACCCTTTCTGATGCAGGAGCATTGAAAGCAAGCACAAGTGGGGGACAACTAGATATGAACCAACATGCATTTTGAAACGTTTTGAATTTCAAAGGAGAAACATTAATGTAATATCTAAAAATATACTTTTGCTTTTATGGTTTGGAGATTGTAACACAGATCTTGAGCGATTGCTCTCATCTGTCAGTTTTAGTCATTTATTGTAATAAATGCAAAGTAGATGTAGTCTTTAATTTGATAAGATAGCTTAGATTTGTAGGGGGGAAAACTCAAGAAATCTCTCTCGTATGTATTGTATTGTATCACTATTCCCATTGTAATGGTAAGAGCAGAGAGTAGAGAAGAACAGAGATTGTAGAAGTTGTATGAGCATATATTTGTTGTTATTGAACCCATGTACAGAAGCACTTGGATTAATATAAGAATTCTTTGATCCAATTTCATGGTGTTGTTATATTTACTGTTTGCATCTATTGGAATGGTATGTTTACAGTTGCTTGTATACTCTTTTATGCATTTGTTTCAATGTTGTTTATGTGTATGATTTCATGTTGAATGTATGAAGTCTGTGAGAGGAGGAGTATGAGTTTCAATTGTTTCTCTTCCTGATAATTCCTACAATGAGTTCAGTGAAAGTTCACATAGAGTGCGTTGACAAGGTTCTGAGTTTTATCTCAGAAATGATCAGGAGAGATATCATTGTTCTCATACCCGCAAAAGTGCAAGTACTGAACAGATCTGTGCAAGGTGTGCGCAGGCTGAGGGAAGTCTTAGAATTTTTCCAACCAAGTGAGTGGTTGAAGAACTTATTTCACAAGGAGTGTGTAGAGTTGGGAGATATCAGATAACCAGAGGTGGTCGTGAAGGCTGAAAGGAGTGCATGCAATAACCCTTTAGAATCCTTGAGTTTTCAATGAGAACTAAGCTCAAGAAGGGTGGAGACTTCTAAGAGTTCAAAGGAAGGACGAGGTTTGGAGTCACCTCATAGAAATCAAGCTCAGAAGAGTTGACGTCAAGTTATTTGGCTAGGGACATCGAGAACCTGAATGGACGGTGGAAACTCTCAGAAGGAGAAATGCTTATACCCGTGGACTGTTATATCCAATGGAGTTGCAGGGATGATAAAGGCGAGAGTCTTTCAACACTCGCAAGCTTAGGAGGGATAGCAGCCGTTAGATCCAAAGGATTGTGAGCATTGATTTGGCACTTTGAAATATCAGTATTTCGAGAATCGAGAGTGTGGAGGAAACAACTACCTAGAAGTCGAAATACACAAAATCCTGATGCAATCTGGACCGTTGATCGTGGAAGGATCGAGACTATTGATCTGTGGCAAAGAAACATCATGATTTCGAATATCGGGCGAAGGGATATAAGCCACATCACGAATCCCCGATACATGAAATCCTAACTCGCTGAAATTTGGGCCCCAGGTCATAGCCAAGGGTCCCATCAATGAAGAGTTAAGGGAGGATCTAGCTAGTGCTAGGCCCCATGTTGGAGAATTGGATTTCGGGAGTTGGCGAATCAAGGTCAGCTCAACAGGAGTCCTGAAATCGCGAAATGCAAAATACCTTTTGTGGTTAAGCCTGTGGTCATCTTCGATGGTCACGTGGAGTGGAAACTTGCACCTAGAGCCTATTTGCATGGGCGAAGTTTCTAAAAGGAACTTTGGTCATATTGGTGTAGAAGGTTCCAATAGGAACCAAAGAGCCATTTTGGCTTAGGGAAATTCGAAGATCCAAAGGTCGAGAGGCAAGTGGACCGTGCTGAGGTAGCAATGGGGATCTGCGTTAGGTGGTATCAGAGCTTAGAGCTAACAAATCTTTTTTTCTGTTGAGGGAAGACAGAGGACAGTTGTGATTGAATTCTACATGGATAGATTGAAACAATTTCGTCGAGTAGACGTCAAGAGAGAGCTATGCTCGATCCAGCCGTGGAAAGGGAAATGAGAGAACTTTGCGCTCGATTGGATGCTATGGAGACAGCAAAGAGGTGAACACTTGACATTGGAGATATCAGTGAGGTTGAAAGAAAGAATGAAGTTGGTGCTAAAGAAGAATTTGTAGCCGAATATGCTGCAGAGGAACGTTTATTCAAAGTTGTTGCAAGAACAGGTTCCAGAGAAAAATTGGATATTCTGATGTATGAAGGAAACTTAGACGTTGAGGAGCTGCTAGATTGGTTTAGATCTCTGGATAAATACTTTGACTATGAGGATGTTGAGGAAGATAAGAAGGTTAAACACGCAGTCACTAGACTGAAAGGGCATGCAACACTGTGGTGGGATGAACTGCAGGTTGACAGGCATTGCAAAGGAAAGCAAATAATCAAAAGTTGGGATAGGATGGTAGCAAATATAAAATACAAATTCATACCCAAGGATTATCAAATCAATTTGTTTCGAAGAATGCAAAATTTGAGACAGAAAGGGATGACAGTGAAGGAATACACTGAAGAATTCTACAGGTTAAACATCAGAGCTGGTCATCACGAAAGTGATGATGAAAAGGTTTCTAGATACATGAATGGCTTGAGATATGAGATTCAAGATGAGATGAGCATGATGACAATCAGTAATGTGGAATATTCTTATCAAATGGCTTCGAAGGTAGAAGAGAAATTGGCCCGAAATCAAGGTCAAAGGGGTAGAGGTAGAATTCAGATTAGAGGGAAAGCAGTTTCCCAGGAAATAGTACATAAGCCCAAGGATGAAGAGAAGAAACCACATAACCACCCAGAAAGAGGAGGAAGCTCACAGGGAAGACAATATGTCAATAGGAACACTTTTCCTCGAGAAGGAGGAAGAGGAAGAGGCAGAAGAGGCGAAGTAAAGTGTTTTGTCTATGGAAAGATCGGACACAAATCTTGGGAATGTCCTGATAGAAAAAGAGATGGAGGTGGAGAAGCTCACATTTCATAAGTGCAAAGGTGATATGTTGAGGCAGAAGATGCAAAAGGTGAAAGATCCTTAATGATGAGGAAAATTCTCTTGAAGCGAGAGAAAGAGGAGGAGAATCCAGTCCAGAGAAACAGTTTATTTAGAACTGCTTGTAAGACCAAGGATAGGGTATGCAAGGTGATAGTGGACAGTGGAAGCACATATAATCTAGTATCCACAGAGATGATGGAGAAGCTAGAATTGGAGACAGTTGCACATCTGAGCCCATACAAGGTTTCATGGTCGCAAAAAGGACATCAGGTAACCATCACTAAATAATGTTTAATTGAATTTAAGATAGGAGGTTACAGAGATGAGATTTTATGTGATGTTATTCCCATGGATGTCTGTCATCTTTTTTTGGGAATACCATGGCAATATGACAGAAATGTTGTTCATGATGGGAGAAATAACACATACACCTTGGAGAAGAATGGTAGGACACATATGTTGCTGCCAATTGAAGACAAGAAGGTGAAAGCAGAAGCAAGAAATACTATACTTCTCATCAGTGGGAAGGAACTCCTTAGATAAGTCAAGAAGGAGGAAGAAATGCAGTTTGTTGTGGTGAGAAAACCTAGAGTCATCTTGACCAATACCAAGATAGATGATCTACCTGAGGAAATTCAGGAACTGCTAGAGAAGTTCGTTGATATAGTGGTGGATGATTTACCTTGTTCGTTGTCGCCCATCATGAGTATAATCCATCACATTGACCTTATACCAAGAGAGAGTTTACCAAACAAAGCAGTGTACAGATTGACGTTGCAGGAGAATGAGGAAGTTAAGAAGCAAGTCCAAGATTTGATGGACAAAGGGTTGGTTAGAGAAAGCTTGATTCCATGCGTTGTGCCAACAGTGTTAAGTCCAAAGAAGGATGGTGGATGGAGAATGTGTACAGACTCAAGGGCTATAAACAAAATCACCATCAGGTATAAATTTCCTTTACCCAGGATGGATGACTTGATGAATTGCTTGAGTGGAGAAAGATATTTTTCAAAAATTGATTTGAAAAGTGGATATCATCAAATTAGAATGAGGGAAGGTGATGAATGGAAGACAACATTCAATATGAATGAAGGACTGTATGAATGGATTGTCATGTTGTTTGTTTCCACAAGTGTGCCTAGTACTTTTATGAAGTTGGTGAATGAAGTCTTGAAAGATTTCATTGGGAAGTTTGTAATCGTATACCTTGATGATATACTGATCTTCAGTAAGACTGAGGAAGAACATATGAGACATTTAGCTTCAGTGATGAGGAGGTTGCAGCAAGAGAAGTTGATGATAAATCTGAAGAAGTCGTCTTTCATGAAGACAGAGCTCATTTATTTGGGTTTTTTTATCTCTTCGAATGAGTTGAAGATGGATCCTAAAAAGGTAAGAGCGATCAAAGAATGGTCATCACCGAGGAAAATATTTGAAGTCAGAAGCTTCCATGGATTAGCCAGTTTTTATAAGAAGTTCATCAGAATTTTTAGTGGAATTTGTGCACCAATGATGGACACAATCAAGAAAAGACATAAATATTTTCATTGGACAATGGAAGCAGAGAAAAGTTTCAAGTTGTTGAAGGAGAAGATAATTGGACAGCCAGTTCTAGTTTTTTCAGACTTCAGTAAAACATTTCAAGTGAGATGCGACGCAAGTGGATTTGCGATTGGAGCAGTCTTAAGGCAAGACAATAGACTAGTTACATACTTCAATGAGAAGTTGAACGAGACCAAGATGAAATATTCCATGTATGACAAAGAGTTTTATGCAGTTGTACAAGCGTTGAAGAAATGGAGGCATTACTTGGTTCCGAAAGAGTTTGTTTTGTATAGCGATAACCATGCTTTACAATTTGTAACTAGACAAGAGAAATTTAACCAGAAACATGCAAAATGGGTTGAATTTATACAGAACTTTACTTTTGTTATAAATCACATTTCTGGAAACGCTAACAAGGTTGTTGATGTGCTGAGTAGGAAATGTTTGATTCTACAGAAGTTTTGTGTGAAGACTTTAGGTTTTGATAGCCTTAAGGAAATGTACAGAAATGATTCAAATTTCAAGGATGCTTATGAAGCACGTGAGAATCTTGTTCTGAGAGATAGAAGCCAATGGATTGAATATATGATTCAGGATGGATTGTTATTCAAAGGAAATCAGTTGTGTATCCTGAGGAGTTCTATGAGAGAAAACCTTTTGAAGGAAAAGCATAGTGGTGGATTGGATGGACACTTCAACCATGATAAGACATTTGCACAACTGAATAGTTTGTATTATTGGTCAGGGATGAGGACAGATGTCAAGAAATTTTTCAATAGATGTATAATTTGCCAGCATGCGAAGGGGAAAAGACAGACTACAAGATTGTATCAACCATTGCCAGTACCAGAGAGGCCTTGGGACGCGGTAAGCATGGATTTTGTGTTAGGATTTCCAAGGAAACAGAGTGGTTGTGATTCCATATTTGTGGTAGTCAACATATTCTCAAAAATGGCACATTTTATTCCATGTCAGAAAACTTGTGATGCAACACACATTGCAAATATGTTTTTCAAAGAAGTTGTTTGACTTCATGGTTTACCCAAGAGTATTGTTTCGGACAGAGATACCAAATTTGTTGGTCATTTCTGGAGGACGTTATGGAAGAAGCTAGGGACGAATTTATCTTTTAACTCATCATATCACCCTCATACGGATGGACAGACTGAGGTAGTAAATCGAAGTTTGGGAGACTTACTGAGAAGTTTGGTAGTTGAACACCATACCCAGTGGGATCAGATTCTACCGTAAGCAGAATTTGCATACAATGACTCACCTAATAGGAGCATAGGATAGAGACCATTCCAGATAATGTATGGAGTGCGGCCAAGAAGAGTATCTAAGTTGAGAGACTTAGAGAAAATTGAGTTCGGAAGTGTTGGAGCGGAAGACTTTGCAGCAGAGATGCAAAAGCTCCACATTAAGATTAAAGAGCGATTGTAGAATTCCAACCAGGAATACAAGCACAGAGAATATCAGCACATGAGAGAGCTTCAATTAGAAGTGGGAGATTTGGTTTTAGCACATCTAAGAAAAGAAAGGTTCCCAAGGGGAACATATAATAAACTAAAGATGAAAAAGATAGGGCCATGCAAAGTTTTGTGGAAATTTGAGGCAAATGCTTATGAGATAGAATTGTCAGATGGTGTGGGCATATCACCCATATTCAACATAGCAGATATGTATCCTTATAGCGAATATGAAGCAGGAGGAGAAGAGAATCAAAAGGAATTTCAATGGATCAAACAGAAGCATGTAGCTAAAAATCCGCAGATGGAAAGGATCATTGATCAGAGAGTTGGCAAGAAGACCCGGGAGGAAGACATATTTTGAATACTTGGTGAAATAGAAAGGACACCCGATTGAGGATGCCAGTTGGGAAAGTGAAATAGATATCCAAAAACATGGACAGATGGTGCAGGAGTTCATGAATTTTTCAGCCAAATGAGTATGATGCAGGAGCATTGAAAGCAAGCGCAAGTGGGGGACAGCTGGATATGCACCAGCACACATTTTGAAACATTTTGAATTTCAAAGGAGAAACATTAATGTAATATCTGAAAAGATACTTTTGCTTTTATGGTTTGGAGATTGTAACACAGATCTTGAGCGATTTCTCTCATCTGTCGGTTTTAGTCATTTATTGTAATAAATGTAAAGTAGATGTAGTCTTTAATTTGATAAGATAGATTAGAGTTGTAGGAAGGAAAACTTGAGGAATCTCCCTCGTATGTATTGCATTGTATCATTATTCCCATTGTAATGGTAAGAGCAAATAGTAGAGAAGAATAGAGATTGTAGAAGTTGTATGAGCAGATAGTTGTTGCTATTGAACCCATGTACAGAAGCACTTGGATTGATATAAGAATTCTTTGATCCAATTTCATGGTGTTTTTGTATTTACTGTTTGCATCTATTGGAATGGTATGTTTACAGTTTGCTTATATACTATGTTATGAATTTGTTTCAATGATTGTTATGTGTATGATTTCATGTTAAATGTATGAAGTCTATGAGAGGAGGAGTATGATTTTCAATTGTTTCTCTTCTTGAGAATTCCTACAAGGAGTGCAGTGAAGGTCCACATAGGGTCTGTTGACAAGGTTTTGAGTTTTATCTCAGAAAATCTCAGGAGAGATATCATTGTTCTAATACCCGCAGAAGTGAAAGTACCGAATAGAGTCATGCAAGGTGTGCGCAAGCTGAGGGAAGTCTTAGACTTTGTCCAACCAAGTGAGTGGTTGAAGAAATTATATCACAAGGAGTGCACAGAGTTGGAAGATATCAGATAACCAGAGGTTGTCGTGAACGCCGCAAGGAGTGCGCACAAGAACCCTTTAGAATCCTTGAGTTTGCAACAAGAACTAATCTCAAAAAGGGTAGAGACTTTGAAGAGTTCGAAGGAAGGATGAGGTTTGGAGTCACCTCGCAGAAATCAAGCTCAGAAGGGTTGATGTTGAGTTATTTGCCCAGGGACATCGAGAACCTGAACAGGCAGTGGAAACTCTCTGAGGGAGAAATGTCGATACCCGTGGACCATTATATCTAGCAGAGTTGCAGGGGAGATAAAGGCGAGAGTCTATTAACAATCGCAAGCTCAGGAGGGATAGCAGTCATTAGATCCACAGGATCGTGAGCATTGATTTTTCACTTTGAAATATCGGTATTTCAGGAATCGCAAGTGTGGAGGAAACAACTACCCGGAAGTCACAATACGTGAAATCCCGACGCGATCTGGACCGTTGATCGTGGAAGGATCGGGACCGTTGATCTGTGGCAAAGAAACATCGCGATTTTGGATATTGGGTGAAGGGAGATAAGCCACATCGTGAATCCCCGATACACAAAATCTCGACGCGTCGAAAGTTGGGCCCCAGGTCATAGTTGAGGGTCACATCAGTGAAGAGTTAAGGGAGGATCTAGCTAGTGCTAGGCCCCATGTCGGAGAATCGGATTTCAGGAGTTGGTGAATCAAGGTCGGCTCATAACAGGAGTCTTGAAATCACGAAATGCAAAATACCTTTTGGGGTTAAGCCTATGTTCGTCGTCGGTGGTCACGTGGAGTGGAGATCTGCGCCTAGAGCCTGTTTGCGCAGGTAGATTTTCTAAAAGGACATGTGGTCATATTGGTGTAGAAGGTTCCAATAAGAACCAAAGAGCCATTTCAACTCAGGGAAATTCGAAGATCCAAAGGCCGGGAGGCAAGTGGACCCTGTTGAGGTAGTAGTGGGGGTCTACGTCACTTTCCTGATAAGCATTTGGTTTGATACAGATTCAATTGCTCAAGATCGTTAGGACTCGGGGAAATCGAGGTTGGGAGGCATCGTCGCAAGGACCACTGATACCGACACCACCACTACCATCGCTCGAGATAGCTCTCATTTTGAATTCCTTAGATGTTATTAATGAGACATTAAAGTAACACTAGTCAACAAATGTGGAAGCAGAGCCCCCACCATCTAGAGAGGGCAACCTAGAAGGATCAAGGGACTCAGAGAGAGGACCTCCAGTGGAGTACATCACCAGAGAACTACATAAAATTAAACTCTTGGAATTTTTCGGGGGTCGTGCAAGTGAACATGTAGAGGCATGGTTGGAAGGAATGATGAGATGTTTCACCTTGAGAGACTATGCTTCCACATCAAAGGTGAAGATAACGATCTTTCAGTTGAGAGACAGTGCCTTGAACTAGTTGAGTAATCTGGAGAGAAAGTTACACCTTACTCTAGAGAACGTCTCTTGAGAGATTTTTCAGGAAAGGTTCTGGAGAAAATATTTTCCGGCTTACTATTAAGAACAATAGGTAGGAGCATTTTATGCTCTAATTCAGGGAAACTGAACTATGGAAGAGTATGAAGTCAGGTTCATGGAGTTAGTAAAGTATGTTTCATACATGGATACCGATCAATGACAGGAAGATCATTTTTTGATACCAATGAATGATGCAAGATTGTCAGATATATGTAGTTGAAGAAGTAAATGAAGGGAAGGGACCCTCTCTAGATCAATATCCAGTTTTGTCAGAATTCAAGGACGTTTTTCTGAAAGAGTTTCCAGGGTTACCTCCTGAAAGGGAGCTTGATTTTACCATCGAGCTAAAGCCTGGTGCAGATCCAATTTCCAAGATACCGTATAGGATGACAATGCCAGAACTTTGTGAGTTGCATATGTAGTTGAAGGAACTACTTGACTTAGGGCTAATAAGGCCCAATGTCTCACCTTGGGGTGCACTAGTAATTTTTGTCAAGAAGAAGGATGGTTATTTACGATTGTGTATATATTATAGAGACTTGAACCATGCTACAATGAAGAATAGGTACCCAATACCACATATAGATGACCTCTTTGATCAAATGAAAGGAGCATCAATTTTCTCAAAAATTAATTTGCGATCAGGGTATCACCATTTAAGTATTAAGGAAGACAATATTCCTAAAACTTCCTTTTGAACTCGGTTTGGACATTATGAGTTCATTGTAGTGCCTTTTAGTTTGACCAATGCACCAACAGTATTCATGAGCCTCATGAATGGTGTATTATGAAAGAACTTAGACCTCTGTGTACAAGTATTTATTGATGATATCCTTGTCTATTCCAAGAATGAAAGAGAACATGAGAAACACTTGTGAGTGGTGTTGTCATGCCATAGAGAGAACAAGTTGTATGTCAAGTTGTCAAAATTCTCTTTCTTCCAAAACGAGATTCACTATCTCAGTCATATCATTTCGGGAGAAGGAATTTCTATGGACCTAGAAAAGGTGAAGGCCATAATGGATTGGTCAGTGTCAAGGAATGCTCATGAGGGGAGAAGCTTTATGGGGCTAGTTGGTTATTATTGAAGGTTTGTGGAAGGGTTATCGAAGATAGAGAAACCCATAACCACATTACAATGCAAGGAAGTTAGGTACGAGTGGACTGATGAATGCAACATTGCATTCATCGAGCTTAAGAGGTTACTAACCAGTGCACCAATTCTACAAGTGTCAGATATGGATAAATACTTCACCGTCTACATAGATTAGGGGTCTTTCCAATGCAATATAGGGGATTAACAACATATGAATCAAGAAAGTTGAAGCAACATGAGGAGATTTATGCTACTCATGATTTAGAGTTGGCAGTTGTAATGCTAGGTATGAAACTTTGGAGGCATTACCTAGTGGGGAGAATATTTGAGCTCAAAACATACCATGAAATCTTAAAGCATCTCTTTACTCAAATGGATCTCAATGCCAGGTAGAGGTGATGGAGTGAGTTTATGAGTGAGTACAATTTTGGAATTTCATACATCAAGGTAAAGGAGAATGTGGTCATAGATGACCTAAGCAAAAGGCCACGTATATTTTCCTTGGTTCCCTCTAAGATTAATTTAAGAGAGCGAGTGTTGGGGAAACTTCTTGAAGATAGTTGGTATTTAAAGGTTACTTCAACCCTCTATAGTGGGAGACAGTTAGATTCAAATTTTGAAGGATTTTGCCTTGAAGCAGATGGATTGTTGAGATACTAGGGAAGGATGTACATCCCCGAGGGTGGGGATATTCGAAGCTTCATACTCAAGGAATCCCGTAGAGCACTTTACTATGTGCATTCGGGTGTGAATAAATGTATGCAAACATGAAGAATCTTTTCTTCTGGCCAGGAATGACCCTTGATGTAGTACATTTCATTGCTAAGTTTCTTGAGTGTCAGCAAGTAAATATAGATCATCACCACCTGGAAAGTCTCCTACAACCTCATGATGTTCCTATGTTCAAGTGGTAAGTCATTTCTATGGATTTTGTTGTGGGATTTCCACTCACATCATTGAGGCATAATTTCATTCTTGTTGTAGTTGATAAGTTGACCAAGAGTGCACATTTTATTCGAGTCGGATACACTTATGATGTCACTGATCTGGCACACATTTTTATAAGTGAAGTCATCTGTCAACATGAGTTACTCAAGAATATCATTTCAAATATGGAATCTCTATTTACCTCTAGATTTTGGACAAGTTTGTAGTGAGCATTAGGGACTCAGTTGAACTTAAGCACACCGTATCATCCTGAAATAGATGGGAAGACTGAAAGAGTAAATCAGGTTATGGAAGACATGATTAGGATGTATGTTATGGATAATCAAACCCATTGGGAGAAGTACCTATCATTGGTAGAGTTCACCTACAATAACAATTTTCACAGCTCAATCAAAATGCCACCCTATCAGATCTGTATGGAAGGCCATGCAGGACATAGTTGAGTTGGGAAAGGTTAGAAGATTGAGTGGCAGTAGGGATAGAATTGATTTAGGAGATGGAAGAATAGGTAATTTAGTTTAGACAATGATTAAAGGAGGAACAAGATAGACAGAAAATTTATATTGATGCACATAGTATTAACCAAAGTTATAATGTGGGAGATCAAGTTTTCATTCGTATCAGGCCTAATAAGAGTACCATTCAGTTTGGAAAAGGGATAAAGTTGTCGCCTCGATTTATAGGACCATTTAAAATCCAAGAGAGAATTGGACATGTTTCCTATCGCATCGTACTTCCATCCCACTTGCATAAAACTCATGATGTTTTTCATGTATCTGTTCTACGACATTATGTTGTCGACGGATATCACAAACTAAATTGGAAGGAATTGTAGGTATCAGACGTGAGAACCATCATGGTCGAACCATTATGCATATTGGACTGTAGGGTCTGAAAACTCAGGAATTGTTTGGTAGACCAAGTTAAGGTCTAGTGGGACAAGTATAGCCCATGATCTTCTACTTGGGAGGATGCAGAGAATTTACGACGAGATCATCCCTCACCTTTTTTACCACCTTGGGACTATGTTTCCCGAAGGATGGGTGTTTGTAATGACCCATTTTGACTTAGACAGTTAGAATTACTTATGGCCTAGTTGTATCTTTATTTGCTTATTATACGTGGAACATTGATTAATTGACACTTTAAATTTTGTACATATGGACCTATGTGAATGTAAATACTATGAATATTTATTGTTATGTGATTTATAATGGATATTATGCAACCTATTTCTAGCTTGAAATTTTTGAAATTTAAAGATGTTGGTACGTGGATACCGAGTTAATGATATGGTTAAATGCATTTACATGATAATGTGTATGGATATGTGTGAGTTTGTGATATAGCTAATATGTAGATTAATGGGCTATGAAATAGCCAAAGGATAATGATAATAAAGGGTTGGTGTTGTGAACATCGTTCGAGAAACATTATGGTATGAATCTTTGTATGTGAAATTATGTTGGTTCAAATGAATTGCTATGATATGTGGGAAAGTGCAGGTTTTTCAGGTAGCGAGATTGTCTGAAACTGAATATATGATGACAAAATACCAGCAACACGGTGTCACTAAATGGTCATGTTGATGCTTGAATCTGTCAAGAATGAAACGACAACCTCATGAGGACATTAGTCCCCCTTCATTTTTAGAGAGGCGGTTCTCCTCTTTGGCTAAAAGATATATCTTTGAATATCTTGGAGTAGGGAGAGTGCTAGAAAACAAACCCCAAATATTTATCTCTTGGCTTTAAATGAAAATGGCTCTTCAATAACCCAATATGATCTTTATGTGCAACAAAAGTATTTTTACAATAATAAAATATTGGAGGAGGGCTTCAACATCAAAATTAAATTGTGATCAACATCACACACAATCTTCTTAACCATATATAAATACATCCATGTCTTCTTCATGAAAAATAAGAGAGAATAATTTGATCATCTCATTACAAAAGATTTTATAGCCATGTACGTGGCTACAAATACTCCATGATCATATAAGAAAATATCTTAGAATAATATAAGAAGAACACTCAACAACTCAACCTTGTGCCCAACTCTAAGATTCAAGCATAAAGCTATGAGAAGTGGTGTAGAAGAATATAAAAAAATGGAGAAAATGAAGATTTATTTCTTTTGATCAGAAGCTTGATTGGGTATCCATGGTTATTCATTCTTCTTCTTCTGATATTTTTCCCTACCCCTCTGACAATACTAATTATTGGACCATTGATGAAACCTCTCTTCTCTTTTTAAGAAGAGATTTTCTAACTACTTGAATAGTTAGGATTTCTCCCTTCTAGAAATTCCCATACAACTTTCTTCTTGAAACATTTCCTTTAATTAATGACTCATTAATTCATCATTAATGAAATCACATCATTAATATAAGTATATCGAAAATGGGTCCCTCTCTTTTTTTAATAAAAGTTTTAATCAAACTTTTATTTTTAAAAATTTAATTAATTTTCCATTAAAAGATGACGACTGTAATTTAATTTTCTGGAAGTGAAAATCAAGTTTTATCCATTTAAACCACTTCCTATGTTCTCTTCATAGTCTCATATTTCCAACTATATAAATTTTGTGAAAATCCATCGCCCGGATCTTAAGATATAAGCTCATGAAGTTGAGTTGTCATGCAGGCCCATTAAAAATGTAGCTGACTGATATTTTAATTTCTAAGAAAAATATATCAACTTTCAGCACTTGAAACTTGTACCACCATCTTCTGCGTCAAAATACCTTTCCAACTGTATAAATTTTGTGCGATTTTGACACCCGGAGCTCAAGTTATGGCCTCTGCAAGATCAACACTCAACCATCGTTGATCAAAATTGATGGGAAAATGTGGGCCTTGGATGAAATTCATGCTTCCCTTCATAAAATTCGACTTTTTGGTTTAAAATTCTATCCCACATGCATTGGGATATTAAATTCTTCATGATATATAATACTAGGTGTTTGATACACTTATCAAGAAACACGAGAAGAGAAGAAATTATGGAGCTTGGAGGATCAGGCCCTTGGAAAATTGTCGAATAAAATAATAAATTTTTGGAATCCTATCATCGTCCACCTCATTCCATGTCATCAATGAGTCATGTCCACGTGTCATCATGGGTATGGTCCACATCATCTCCATGTGTCATATTCTCATTCGTTGGTTTTCATGCCTTGGAATAGCTTTGAGAATTTGGCTAAGTATGTGAGATGGGACAAGAGGGCATGTGGGAGAGGAGGTGAGTGAAGTTAACCATGAAATTTCCATGAACCTGCAAACCCACGGTTGGATGAGTGATCAAAAGAAACCAAGTATATAAGGGCGGTTAGTCGGACGAGAACGAGTTTGAATATGGAGCTTTTATGAACCCGCCAACCCGTGATTTTGGATGATGGAAAATATGTTAAGTGTGGAAAGGCGATCGATCGGACTTGCATGAAGAAGGGATAAAATACTTTGGGGGCTCGGCACCCGTGACAAATCTGATGGTCAAAAATGTAGATCACGGAACTTTGGGTGCAAAGTGGAGATCACGGAACTTGGAGGATGAGGGCTTGAACCCACGAACCCGTGAAGTTGAAAAAATGGTTAAGTGTAGTGCAGAAACAGATTTATGACATGGGAAAGTGGATGGAGATGAAGGTCCACCAATCCATGAACCTGATGACGATATGAAGAAAGAGTCCCAAAAAATTCTAAGTGTAGAGACTAGTAGAGCATATGGAGAAGAGTGGTGAAAAGAGAAAAATGGTTAAGTGTGGAGATGGAAGGTGAGGGAGATAAGTGATGAGAGTACTTCACAATTAGAAAATGGAAAGTAGAACATGACACTTAGAAAAAGTATTCATAATCTCTCATTCAGACCTTTAGACCAGATCTTGAATAAGTTAGGCATGCAAAAACAAATTTTTGATCTGAAAAGTACATGATGAAGATGAGACTGAGGGATGCAGAGTGAACTTATAAAAGTTCAAAAAATGTCTTATTTTCATATCAAGGATTTTATGAATCCAAGAGCAGAAAAATATAGATAAACAAATTTTGGTCAACGGGTCCATGATAGGGTGTTGACCCTAGTTCTATCAAGAGGGGTGGAGGCATTTCCCACTGTGTATCCTCTAAAAATTGGAGTCATGGGAGGTGGTGTTAGGTCACACTCAGCTAGATGTGTGATGATAACTGCTAGTTTCATGTTGGGGAAGCTTGGTCAAGGTAGTTGACACTTCCTCTTATGGGTTCTACCTGGAGTTAGGCCAATATAGTTGAGGCTCCAGAATAGTACAGCAGAGGAAGGATAGGGATGGAAGATGAAAGTAGGTTAGGGAGGCAAGATGATTAGAAATAGTTGAGAGTGTGTGGGGTTTTTAATCTTATAGCATAAGTGTCTGATTTTATTTTGCTAAAAAAAAGAGCTTAACTAAATCACAATTATCTAGGTCAATGTTGCTTGTGTTAAATTATTATAATTGAAGGATTTTGCAAATATTGTAAATGGTTTATTTATTCTTTATGAAGTTAATATCATTGATGATTGGATTGGAATCATATAGGAATTGCATTAGATGTGATTATTATTGTCATTAGTACACACACGAGTTGTGCATGTGCTAGCTACACATACATGCATTGCACATGTACACTAGTATTTATGAATGTTTAAATAATGATGTACTTATCTGATCTAGATGTATGAATCGTGTTATTATAATCCTTGTATTGTAAGTTACTATAACTTTGGGACAAAGTTTTTTGAAGGGTGGGTGTTTGTAACACCCAGATAGATTAATTAATGATTATAATTAATTAAGTTAAATTAAGTCATTAATATATTAACAGTTAATTAAATAATCATAATCATTAATATGTCTAAGTCAATTAATTATTGAGCTAATAAGGTTGTGTATTTTTTTAGAATTAAGTAATGCAACAAACAATGAATTGAATATTTTATTGTTTTAGAGGTAGGTATGAATTTATGATGAAGGATAAGGGGAGATGGAAAATTTATGAGGGGGAGATTCGGTGGATGGAGGGATAAGGAAGGGTGAGTTGGGCATTTGGAGGGGGATTCGAGAGAGAGGAGGAGAAATATGAGAAGAGAAAATGGTTGGAAATTTTTGGTTGGCTTACTAGTGGGGTGGTGTTGTTGGGATTTTGGGCTTGGGGACCAGGAAATCTGATTTCCTGGAGCTAGGGAGTCAGAGAGGATTTGTTCCTAGCTAGATGGGGGGGAAATATCCTATTTTCAAGCAGTTTCAGTTAACAACATGCAAGTTTTAGTTAGCAACAAGCAAGAGGGGCTAACTCAACAGAGAGCATCTCAAGGGACAACCTTCTTCTTCAAGAGGTAATTCACAAATATTATTGTTTTACTCTAATTCCAAGTTATGATATTTATATGTATGGAAAATGCATTATGTGACTGATGTTTATATGTATGGAAAATAACATTTTGTCTTGCAAACATAACTGAGAAATAATCAGAAATAGAAGGTTACTACCATGTAAAATAAAAATACAAATTTACTTTTAGCTATGAATCCCTGGAAAGGCATTACATTTGTCAGGCATTTTCAGTTAACAACGTGCAAGTTTCAGTTAGAAACAAGCAAGAGGGACTAACTCAACAGGGAGAAGCTCAAGGGACAACCTTCTTCTTCAAGAGGTAATTCACAAATATTATTGTTTTACTCTAATTCCAAGTTATTATATTTATACATTGTATGGAAAATGCATTATGTGACTATTTAAATTTAAGTGTTCAATCATGTAAACAATAATTACATTTTGTCTTGCAAACAAAACCAAGAAATAATAAGAAATAAAAGTTTACTGCCACATAAAATAGAAATACAAATTTAATTTTAGCTATGAATCCCTGGAAGGGCATTACATTTGGTATCAGAGATTCAAAGCTAGCATTACAACTTTGATTCATAGCTAAAGTTGAATATTTTAGAATTAAGTAATGCAACAAAAAAGGAATTGAATATTTTATTGTTTTAGAGGTAGGTATGAATTTATGACGAAGGATAAGGGGAGATGGAAAATTTATGAGGGGGCGATTCAGTGAATGGAGGGATAAGGAAGGGTGAGTTGGACATTTGGAGGGGGATTCGAGAGAGCGAAGGTGAAATATGAGAAGGGAAAATCATTGGAAATTTGTTATTGGCTTACTAGTGGGATGGTGTTGCTGGGATTTTGGGTTCAGGGGCCAGGAAATCTGATTTCTTAGAGCTAGGGAGCCAAAGAGTCTTTGTTCCTAGCTGGATGGAGGGAAAATATCATATTTTCAAGCAGTTTCAGTTAACAACATGCAAGTTTTAGTTAGCAACAAGTAAGAGGGACTAAATCAACATGGAGAAACTCAAGGGACAACCTTCTTTAAGAGGTATTTCACAAATATTATTGTTTTACTCTAATTATGGGTTATGATATTTATATGTATGAAAAATGCATTATGTGACTACTTAAATTTAAGTGTTCAATCCTGTAAACAAAAATTACATTTTGTCTTGCAAACAGAACCGGGAAATAATCAGAAATAGAAGTTTACTACCATGTAAAATAGAAATAGAAATTTACTTTTAGCTATGAATCCCTGGAAAAGCATTGTCGTCTTTAATGGAAAATTTCTTTTTTTTAAATTATTATTTTTCTCAAATAAATGGATGTTGAATACCCATTCACTAATTATTATACAATGATTAAAATATGTATTCACAATTATTATTAAAAATGGAAATCATCATCTTAATTTAAGAACAAGTTTAACATAATTGCAATATTAAAAACTAAAGGATACATTATAATGTATAAGAACTCATAACTGAAAAATGTTAATATTAATGTAATTGGAATTAAAAACAAAAAGATACAATTCTAAAAACAAAAGGATTGTAATTGTAAAATGTTAATATTTTTAAAATAGCAATTATAATGTATCCCTTTTTTAATAATGTTATTATTATAGCCCCAGATGGGGTGACACGTTGCACAGCACCGCCACCTGGTATAGCACCTAGACTCATTTTAAATGCGGCAAGTCGCTCCCCATCTATTCAGCATTAACGATGTGAGCAGGCCATTACAGCCGACCTCCGGGTGAGCGACATCTCCCTCGCGGGAAAGGGTCGGCCCTGCAAGCATTTAGTATGGTAGAGTTATTGCGAAGCCATGTGCAGTCGTCCCACAAGATTGTGAAAGCGAAGAGGCATGGTCACATTCATCTCATTCTTGCTCTGCAATTATCCGCCATTTGTGAGCTCTGGTGTGTTTTTCTCTGCATCCTTACGAATTTTATGAGCCCTGGTGCATTTAATACCCACTCCTTCTCCATGATGCCTAGAGAGTGAGGAAAACCTTTTCAAGGGTAAGTCTGGTACACCCACGCTGCTCAACGCCAGAGGAGACATCATCTGGAAAGAGCACTCTCACTGGCTAACTCCATTCTTCGTCAGCGAGCAAAGGCAACCCGTCTCGCACTCCAAGCTTATGCAATTGAGTCTGTGATGGAGGAGCGTGCTCAAACCCCACCAGAACAACTCTCACTCTCAGATAATTGGCATCCCACAGGAACTACGCAAGAAGAAAATCCTCCAACTGCACTTGAAACCCAAGCTAGAAGTAGCAAGAGGGGGAGGCTTGATGATGAATTCCCAACCTATTATGTCGAGGAAGTATCCTACACGGAAAACACTCCAACTGCCATGGAACCTCAGGCAAGAGACAACACAAAGGGGAGGCTCTGTGAGGAATTCCCAACATGTTATGTCGAGGAAGTGCCTTACATGGATGTGGTCTCGTAGGGGACCTACGCGGTAATGGTGCACCATACAGACATAGTAGCCATGGACAAGGGTGTGGGCAGTGCAGACACAGAGGCGGTTATTCCAAGCGAGGCAGACACAAAGGAAACAAAGGTAAATCCAGGCGAGGGCGACGAAACCCCAACGCCAACTCCCAACCAAACCGTACATGGACACTCTGGTGCCCCGCCACCCTTCCTCCACGCGGAACACTTGGATCTAGTGTTTGAAATATGAGGACAAATGGTAGACCAGGAGCATAGATCCCTCATAATGGGACAACGTTTGGATATGCTTCTAGATGCTTACTCCAATGCCCCGGCAAATCAAAAATGCCCAACGTGCACCCAGCCATTTGTCATCCAGGCCAAAGCAGCATGGCAGGAGGACGAGGAAGATAGGCCACTGGGTATTTCATCTTGTCAATTTTAGTCGATTTTTCTCTTTTACTTCCAGCCATGTTGGGGATCCTTTTTTCTTTAACTCTTGTTGTTCATATTCAAGTCGATGCATGGCCATCTTTCCTGGTTTCCTTCGGGCAGGACAGATGGCGAAACAATCTTTTGTTTTTTGTCCAGAAGGAACATACATGCCCCAAGTTGTGCTGGTTTTCGGTAAAATGGTAGCACACTTGGCGACCACGGCACCGTTGTATCTCTCTGTATCTTTTTTCTAATATAATATAGCAAGCAACACCCCTTTTTTACTCAAAAATAATAATAATAATGTTATTATTATAATGTTTAATGTATAATTGAAATTATAATGTATCCTTTTGTTTTTAATGTTTAAAATTGCAATTTTAAACATGTTAAACTTGGTTAATAACATGTAATTTAAGGGTCTATACTAGTTGAGGTTTGATTGTTGATGATCAATATCAATATGGGGATGGAGGGACATTACATGATTTTTGAGATATTTTTTAATTTATTCAATTATGTTATGTAGTTTTTTTATTCAATGTTTTGATATGAAATATATCATATTTTTTTACATGAATTTTGATATAAAAAGGTGGTTCATAATAATAACAATAATCTAATTTTAAGGTCATGGCCAAGCTAGACACCAAATTGGTATATGAGATCCCCTTGTTTGTGGTATAGGGGATCCCCTCTGCACAACAATTTGACTGCAAATTTGATTTTGTAGGGATATTAATAATCAAATTAGAATAATCTAGATTGTGCAAAAGTGTAGGGATAAATTCAAAAGTTGGATGATCATCCTTCTCATTATTGGGGGCCCTTACCCAGCCTTGGGTTGACATATTCTAGATCATGCACTTGTAGGGATAAGTTTGGAATCAAGAGGATCATGTTTCTCATTGTGGGGTGGCCCTCCTTGCCATCGGATTGATAACTTGAATTTAGGAAAAAATATACTTTACAGTGACTTGTTAAGTTACTTAAATTTGTTAAAAGGAATTGTTTTGGTTAAAAAGAAAATGCTTCTA
>ML785131.1:106066-128456 GCA_009831015.1 Picea engelmannii | reverse complement strand
TTGAATCATACGAAGACAACTGGTCTCTGGAAGAAAAAGTCTAAGTCTGCAAATAAACTAGATCAATCCAAGCTAGAGGCACACCATAGTCTTGACTCTACAAAATAGCCTTAACCAACACAAAAATTGATTTCATAAATTCTAATCAAGCTAAACATACTATCAAGATGAATGAATGACTTTTTGAAGCATGTCAAAATTCTATGCTTCTCAATCCTTTATTTTTTCCACCTTTAGAATAGCCCTTCTATTAAAAGGAGGACTTAGCTCTCCAGAAACTAAAAAAAGAATAAATGAATAAGAAGTAGATTGAAGTTATGAGCAAGTGAGGACAAGAGGAAGTAGATGAAACCTTGTATAGACCACTGGTAGGGTGTTGGATATATATTTTTTATTCTAGGCCAAAGATAAGATTTGCAATGAGTCCTTTTTTGAGACTCGTGACTTCATTGAGAGTTTTGCACTAGAAAGTTGTAAAAAAGTTGAGGCTTTGATGGCTAGAAGGTCTACGTGGATTGCAACAAAAATGAGGAGAAAAAAGGAAATTTGTGTTTATTTTTCCTTTGTGACTGAGATAATTGATTGTTCTCCATCTAGGCCTAGTTGTTTTCATACCTAAGAACAATAAGGAATGGAGTGAGGCAATAGTTTCATAATTTGCAACGCTGCAGAAAAATAAGATCTAGAAATTCGTTAAATTGCTTGAAGCAAAGAAGTCTTTTTCCTGCAAATGGGTCTTCCAAACAAAGTACGAGATTTATGTCTCCAAAGATAATTGCAAGGTGATATTGGTGGAAAAGGTTTTCACAAAATAGGCAGGGGAAAACTTTAAGGAGACCTCTTCCCCACCAATGAAGATAATCACAATCAAGGTGGTTTTAGTGTTGGCAACACAATTTGGTTGGAACATCCACCAGATGAATTTGAACAACTTTTTTGAATGGAGACCTCGAAGAATACATGACTCAGTTGGAGGGGTTTGAGGAGAGAGGTAAGGAGCAGTTGGTTTTTAGGTTGGTAAAATCAATGTATGGGTTGAAGCAGGTGCGAAGGCATGTTACCAAAATATTGACAACTATCTCAGAATGGGTGGGTGGATTTCAGAGAAGTGCATTAGATTTTCATTTGTACATCAAAGAAAGCAGTAAGGGAATTATTTTCCTTGTGGTTTATGTATATGATCACATAATGACAAGGAGTGATGCAACTGTGATTATTGAAGTCAAGAAGGATTTGTAAGGATGCTTTTGAGATGACATATTTAGGGTTACTACATTATTGTCAAAAAGTCTATGCTTCCAAAGAGTCATTATTGAATGACTTTTTGAAGCATGTCAAAATTCTATGCTTCTTATCCCTTTATTTTTTCCACCTTTAGAATAACCCTTCTATCAACAAGAGGAATTAGCTCTCAAGAAACTAAAAAATGAATAAATGAATAAGAAGTAGATTAAAGTTATGAGCAAGTGAGGACAAGAGGAAGTAGATAAAACCTTGTATAGACCACTGGTAGGGTGTTGGATATATATTTGTTATTCTAGGCCAAAGATAAGATTTGTAATGAGTCATTTTTTGAGACTCGTGACTTCATTGAGAGTTTTGCACTAGAAAGCTGGAAAAAAGTCGAGGCTTTGATGGCTAGAAGGTCTATGTGGATTGCAACAAAAATGAGGAGAAAAAAAGAAATTTGTGTTTATTTTTCCTTTGTGACTGAGATAATTGATTGTTCTCCATCTAGGCCTAGTTTTTTTCAAACCTAAGAACAATAAGGAATGGAGTGAGGCAATAGTTTCATAATTTGCAACACTGCAAAAAAATAGGATCTAGAAGTTCGTTAAATTTCTTGAAGCAAAGAAGTCTTTTTCCTGCAAATGGGTCTTCCAAACAAAGTACAAGATTTATGTCTCCAAAGATAATTGCAAGGAGAGGCTAGTGGAAAAGGGTTGCACACAATAGGCAGGGGAAAACTTTAAGGAGACCTCTTCCCCACCAATGAAGATAATCACAATCAAGGTGGTTTTAGTGTTGGCAACACAATTTGGTTGGAACATCCACCAGATGAATTTGAACAACTTTTTTGAATGGAGATCTCAAAGAATACATGACTCAGTTGGAGGGGTTTGAGGAGAGAGGTAAGGAGAAGTTGGTTTTTAGGTTGGTAAAATCAATGTATGGGTTGAAGCAGGTTCCAATGCATGTTACCAAAAGATTGACAACTATCTGAGAATGGGTGGGTGGATTTCAGAGAAGTGCATTACATTTACATTTGTACATCAAATAAAGTGGTAAGGGAATTGTTGTCCTTGTAGTTTATGTATATGATCTCATAATGACAAGGAGTGATGAAACTGTGATTATTGAAGTCAAGAAGGATTTGTAGGGATGCTTTTGAGATGACATATTTAGGGTTACTACATTATTGTCTAGATTTTGAGGTATGGAGGATGGAGAGCATCATTATTTCTTAAGAAAAGCATGCAAAAGAATTGTTTAGGAGATTTTGGATGACAGATTGCAAACTATCGACAACACTGATTGAGATAGATTGATGTTATCAACACAAGGGATGTTGGGGTGATTTTGGCATGTAGCTTTTTATGAGTGACATGTTCAATTTGACATGGTTTACAAATTCAAATTAATCATGATCATAGTCAAACAATAAGTCTACTTCAGATTATGTGTTTAGGTGTGATTTTGTGGAGCATAGTGGAATGACCCCCATGTATTATGTCAATCATGGAAGCTGGTGAGAAATACAATTTGTCACTTGAAGACTAAGAATATAGAGACTCACTACTACTTTATCCATGAGAAAGTTAAAAAAAAAAAGGATATCTTGAATTTGTATTGTCCTTCGTAGGATGATTCAATTGATGCATTTTTACCAAGACTTTGTCAAGTGGAAAATTTGTTAAATTTTGTGACAAAATTGGTATAAAAGTTAACAAATTGGTCATCAAGGGGGATATGATAGAATTTAATGACCAATATTAACTTATGTATATAAATAAATATTAAGTATTAGGCCTAGTTAAAAGATAAATGTAACTTAGGCTAGTGAATGAAGTAAATGATGTTAATTGAGTCAATCAGGCATTAAGGCATACTCCCATCCTCTTAGGGAGTTATGCTAGCTATATATGAATTTATGTACTTAAATATTATCTTCTATAATGATTTATAATCTTGCATCATTCATATCTCTCTTCAATATTTTTCGTAACTCTATGCAAGACAAGATAGTCACCATGCGGGTTGCAAATTGTTACACTTTTCATGTTTTTATTCTGCGTAGCTTGTTAAATATCACTGAGGGTTGTAGATGTTTTTTGGTGATTGTGAATTAGGTGGTTTGGAAATATATAAACCGAGTTTCATACAAATAATAAAGTTATAAATGAATTTTATCTCCTACACCCATTTATTTAATCTTGTTTGAGAAACAACTTTATTTTCCTCTAGAATTTGATAGCTAATTTTATTTTTGTGATTTGAACTAGTTGCCTCAAATCTACTATGGAAACTTGATTATGCCCAATGCAGATATGAACATAATTTATAAAATAAACCTCTAACTAGACAATAAATCTTGAAAATAACATCAAATATTACAAGTGTGATTTCTTAGGAGAGATGTTTGACATTCTGTTGGATAGGAAATTTGGATAAGTTTTGGGAGCTGTGCTAGAATAAGTCAAAGAATAAAAGGAAGTTAGAAGATGGAATAGATTGTGTGATGAGAGAAGACTTTAAGGAGTCAAAGCACGCGATAGGAGGAAGCGTGACGAAGTGACACACGAAAGGAGGAAGTGTGATGGAGCAGCTCACAAAAGGCGGAAAGTAGTTAGGATTTTTGGGACATTTTGTCCACATTGTAGCAGGCTTAGCCCTATTTTGATGTTTAAATATCTAAAGGGTCTGGGTAGATAGGGGGTTCAAACAATAAGATTTTATGGTGCATTGTCCATGAATTGAATTTTTGGCTAAGTGTTCGGATGTTATGACTGAGGAGTGAAGCTTGCACTGCAACAAAATGACTAGGTAGGTTTGGGTAATGTTACCATTGCATATTTTGTAGTGCATTGTGCAACTCTAAGAAGATTGTCAATGATTAATATAAGAAGCCAACGGTTGTGGACGTAGCCCAAGTTGGGTGAACCACATTAAACCCTTTTGTTGAGATGCATTGTTTTTTCATGTTATGATGTTTAATGTTATTGTGTGATGATGATAAATGCTTAAGTATGCGAAATGTGTTATTCATATATGTTGTTATAATGTTGCACACTGAAGTAATTGGTCAATGAATGAATATCAAGTAAAGGAATGTCGCACACAAGGTACGTCACACGATAAGTAACTTTTAATTAATGAGAACTGTGCACATGAGTAGATGGTTAGTAAATACATGTTGAATGCCTCACTTCCCCTCATCACTGCAGAAATTTGGTTCCTGCAACCCCTCTAGATGCCTAGGGTGAGACTTCACTTGCTCTGCAGGTGATGCCGAGAGGGCCAGTGTATAAGGGTTTTGTTGGTATATTGATGATTAACCCTGAGTCTGCCTACTGTTCCCCAACACATTCCAATAAATATTTTTCATCAAATGGTCCTAACCACAGTGGCAAAACATATTGGAAAAATATCAAAACAGGCCCTCGGTTGAGTTGTACTCATAATCAATGCATGGGATAACTAAGGTTGCATGTTTCCATCCCTCTTGTATCTCGAGGATGTGTCTGTCCCATTGGAGTCCTCCAGATGCACCATCCTAGAGATGCACATGGTGATGTTCTCATAACCTCTTATGAGAATTGGGAATGTCTCCTCCCTCCTAGAAAAAACAAAAAAGCATCGGAAAATGGGAAAAACAAAATAACTGTTAAATATTATAATAAACCTAGTTCACTCCTTTAGTGGGATAAAAATGGGAAAATGTCTTTCTCTCACATTCATCATTTTCTTCACTTGGGTGTCCTCATTTTATCATAATCAAATTCTTGTAACTTGATGGAAGTCATTATTTGATCTATCATTTCAGTAATCATATATTCTTTTAATGTGTTTACCATTTACAGTTCTTAGTTCTTGTTTTTAAACATATATTGTCATTTATGACTTCATTTCTAAGGTTGATTATATAGAAGGAATGAAGGAAACAAGGAACGTTGAATACTCAATATATTTCATGGATATGCCAACATGTTATTGAAGATACCAATCATTTTTCAATCCTTTCTTTTGAATCAACTGAATTTAACCTTTTTTTATCTATTGTTTTCTCAAATAAGATTATGGTGGTTACACAGCTTATATTTTTTGAACTCCACTTTAATACCGTGCTTTAGTTTTTCCCATTCCAAGAATCCAAACCTCTAAGCATATAACAACAGATTTTTGATGTTTTTGAAACTGTCAATCATTTTTCAATCCTTTCTTCATAATCAACTGAGTTCAACCTCTTTTGATCTACTTTGTTAGGTTTTCTCCCAAATAAGACTATTGTGGTCACGAAGCCTAAATTGTTTTAACTCCATTTTAATATATGCTTTATTTTGTCCATTCAAAGAATCCAAACCTCTAAACACATACCTTAGACTTGGTTCATTTGTTTAGGGTGATGTATAAAAACATACATTGTCTTTTATCTACTATTTTGATTAATATAAATGTGAGAAACATTTAGATTGAAGTAAAATTCTATGCACATACACTTACAGAGCTTCATGAGAGACACAAATTAATATCAAGTAGAACTAATGCTTTAAAGCTTTAAGCTCCATTAAGGTCTATTCATGTGTGGTTTATTAGTTTCATATAAACTCTACCTTCACCTCATTTTTTATGCATAGTAACCTTTCTACCCAATTAGTCATGTCGCATTCAAAGCATGCATGTTCTAAGAAATGAGCACATGTTTATATGCATTTTTTATAACAATTGAATCACATTTTGTCAGAGACGTCACACAGCAGTGGATGAGTTGAGCATGCAGAGTATGTTTGAAGAAAATGATGTTATCTATGTAAGTACTAAACTACTTTGATTCTTCATAAAGGAGATAAAATGTGTATTATTTTAAGGAAATTTTGATTATGCAACTGAAAATACTACATTTTTTTTAGTAATGAAAAGGTAGTGAAATGCCTCCTTGTAATGAACATGATGAAGTTCCTATTTTCAGCATGATGGAAGCTTGCATCTTCAATCACGAAGTCTCAATTATGGCAAGGTTGGGTTCCATTTCATGAATTCTAAGGGCCACATTTGTTTTTTAATAAAACCTAGTTAATTTGTTTGTTAGCTAGGGATGTTGCCTAATGTTGTTTCCTTGGTGTTTTCGGAAAACCAAATGTTTAAAATGGGAAGCAGTATGATATGTCATGCTAGTGTTGAACAATAGATGATTCTGTATGAAGGGGTACTCAGTGCAAGCTAATCCTTCACATTGCCTTTACAAGAAATGATGCTAAGTATCACGCTTGAGTGTAACTATTAGGCTTAATGAAATTGCTTTTTGGGACTATAGTTCCTATATCCAAAAAAATACATGTCCAGATTACATCAAGTAGGTTATATAAACATTTGCAAGTGATAACAAAACACATATGAAAACCTTATTGGAAATCCCCTATGTGTCTTTGAGGATTCAACACCAATGAACAATTCTTGGAACATTGATTACTTTATTCATCTCGTGTGTTTCTTATTTTATGATACACTGAAACAAACATCCAGTTGTGAATGATTTTTTTGGTATATCATTGTGTGATATATTTTTAGGCAACACATTTCAAGTGAATGCTTATTTTTAGTTTAAACATTTTGAGTTATTTGTAGCCTACATATATAGAGTGAATGTTTTTTTATGGTTATTTTTAGCCTACACATTTCACTTTTCACTCATCACGAGGACACCAAAATATATATGTAGTGTTGAATTTTTATTAAACTTTTTTTTTTCCATTGAATTTGGATGATATTATATTATAAAATATTGAACATTGATATAAGATGCCACATCAAAATGGAAGCTCTTAAAAGATATATAAAATAGTCTGGTGGACTCTACAATGAATACATTACAAATATATATTCTTGAAAGTGTAATGCCTTATAAAAACTCTTAAAAGACAAATAACTTTGAAATGCATTTAAACTTAGTGCAAAATATGCCCGTTCCAGGCCTCCTCATGACTGACATTCGACTAGAGGGAGTTCTTTTGCTCAATATCCATAGGCCTTGAAAAAGAGCATATGCCTTTGCCTAATTGTTTTTTGTTTGTATTAGACCCTAGGTAAAGGTAACTTCCATCGGTTCCTTGCACTTTCCACCCCACTTATCAAAATTTCTTCTCAAACTTCAAGTTTGGATGAATTTGAAAGATGCTTCCTCTCAACTCAAGTGACGAACATCCAACATGTATCAAGTAGGAAACCATGTCATATTGAATGGTTAATACCACATTGTGTCCAATTTATAAAAATGTAAATTTTCTCTTTGTTATGTTTAACTCTCATTAAACTTCAATTTTTTAAGAATTGACAAGATGCTTTCCTTTCAACTTAGGTGTTGATCATGCATCACCGATAAATATGTGGATGATTTCTGCATTGAATGGTGGATTTTCATGATCCATATGGATATCAGTGGCCACCCACCTTTTCCAACTATCTCAAAACAATTTTCTCGCAATTTTTGGCAATTTACTATTTTTAGCAGTTTTCACTTCTGGGGCCATTTTGAGGGCCTAAATGAAGGTTTTTCGAGATCATCCCAAATCAATGATATCCAAAGGCATGATTGAGGCCAAAAAATTAATCTTCTTGAATATACCTTTCAAACGGGCTATCATACACCTAAAACAAAGATCGTATGCAAAAGTTACGACCCCAGGAAGTTCATGTACTAACTTACCCAAACAGAGCCCACATGACTTTTGGCGCTTCATCTCCTAGGGTTAGGTTTTTGGCATTCCTGTTTATTGTAAAAGGCCTTCAGAGCCTCATTGTAATCTTCTTCTTTTGAATGAGCACAATTGTCACATCTCTTCTCAAAGATAAGTCGTTGCCATTCCAGCAAGCTTGTTTCCACTGCATTTTACAGTTTCATCTTATTTCATTATTGAATAGAAAACCAGTTTTACTGTATCTCTGTTACTTTGTGTTAAGAATCTTTTAATAATATGTATTCATTTCATTCTTCTCATAAAATCCAGATCAGTAATATCAGAGTGTTCTGCTCCTTGTCGTCTTAATGCATGTCCCCAACGAGGTCAGAGTACAAAGAGTTGGGTCTTGAGCTTGTTTCTCTTGAGGACAAAATATCTTGCACGCCCAAGCGACCTCTCATGGAAGAAGAAAAGAAATATGACGGGACAGGATATCCTTTCAAACTGCTCATTGAGGAAGCCCTCACGCAACAAAGGAACGAGATGATGGATAGTTTCGCACAAATCCTTCAGCGGCTACCAACAGGTGATGCATCTTCTTTGAGGGGAGACACCACCCCCTTAAAGGTACAAATAAACTTTGATATTCCTATATTTGAAGGTCAGATAGACGTAGATGTTGTAGACAAGTGGTTGAATCTACTAAAAGGGTATTTTTCTGTCGATAACTTATCGAATAAAGAAAATATTACTTTTGCGCTCCTCAAAGTCGTCCCCCATGTCAAATATTGGTGGGAAACATTCTGTGAGAAAAAGGAAACAGAGAAACCCTCATTATTTATAGTCACAGCCACCTGGGATTCCTTCAGGGATGCTATTGAGGAACAATACTACCTTGTCGGAAGTTATGACGACTTATATACCAAATGGACCACACTGCGGAAAGAAAGAGACCAAGAAGTGCCAGATTTCACAAATATATTCCATACCTTGCGCACCAAGCTGGGTATCAAAGATTCAGAGTGACATATAGTGCTCAAGTATTGTAGTTCTCTACATATATACATCCATACCGAAATGGAATTTCTAGACATCTCATCCTTAGGCGCGACCTACCGATATGCCGTCAAAATCGAGCATAAGCTCAAACAAAAGACGCGGAAATTTGGGCCTGGGAACTCCTCACAACAAAATCCAGGAAAGGGAGGCCCCAACCCATAGAACAAAGAACAGATAAAATATGGACAATATCAGGATAACCAGTCCAAACCGCAAGCAAAGAAAGACACTGGAAAGACAAAGAAAGATACCGGGAAGTGGTGTGACTTCCATAAGAGCCCTTGGCATAACACTGCTGATTGTTGCTCAAAGCAGTCGTTGGTGACCGAAGTGAAAGCCTCTGAATCAGATGTGGATTCTGACTCTGAGCCATACCTAGAAAGGGGAATATGGATCATTGACGTGGAACCTAGTGTCACCATTACTACCACCAAGCTCCATCCTGGTGAACCAAACGAGCTAGAAGAAGGAGAGCACCTCTTCCATTCGCAAATGTGGGTAAAAGGCACCCCACTACATTTCATCGTTGATAGTGGTAGACAGAAGAACCTCATCTCTACAAAGGTCGTCAAGCGGCTGGCCCTACCCACAATGCCTCACCCACAACCCTACACCATTGGATGGCTCCACCAAGGAAGAAATCTCCATGTCAGCTAACAGTGTCGACTGTCATATGACATCAAGCCCTTCAAAGACGAGGTATTGTGTGATGTTGCTCCTCTCGAAGTTTGTGATGTTCTTTTGGGCCAACCTTATTTATGGAAACGTCATGTTGTATATGAGTCTAGGCCTCGTGGTGTTATTATTACGTTGAACATGAAATTGTACAGTATACCTGAGGTAGTCCCACCTAGTGCTATTTCTTTGATCTCTACTAAGCAATGCAGAAAGGTCATCTCTTAGACGGGGAATATTTTCTTCTTCACGATTCGCTCTCAGAATAATTGAAAGATCACAGCCACATCCAGGGTCTCTATGGCCGACCTCTCCAGACAGTAGAAGCAAGTAGATAAGGTCGTGGAAGAATACTTGGATATCTTCTCCTCACCTACCAGGGTACCTCTACACTGCCAGGTCAAGCACCCCATCGATCTAACCCCAGGTGTATCGTTTCCCAATGGGATAGTCTATCATCGTTCTCTGTTAGAGAATGAGGAGATCAAGCAAAAAATCCAAGAACTTCTCCACAAGGGGCACATCCATCCCAGATCATCACTTTACGGGAACCCAATCGTGCTAGTATAGAAGAAAGATGGAACCTGGCGACTCTGCATTGATTACTGAGCTCTGAATAAAATCACAGTCAGAAACTGGTACCCGATTCCTTAAATCGATGACCTCCTTGATCAAATCACAGGGGATAAATACTTCAATAAGATTGATCTGAATTCTGGCTACCACCAGGTCCCGATAAAACAGACAGATGTATGGAAGACCACCTTCAAGTCAAAGGAAGGCCTTTTTGAATGGTTGGTCATGCCCTTTGGTTTAACAAATGCTCCGACCACTTTCATGAGGATGATGGACGATATCCTGTGACCATTCACCAATAATTTTGTAGTGGTGTATATGGATAACATTCTCATTTACAGCAAGACTTGGTTCGAACACTTGCAGCATATTCAGCAGGTTCTACACACACTGTGGCAACACAAGCTATAAACCAACTTGGAAAAATGATCCTTCGGCATGGACAGGGTCCATTACCTGGGCTACATCATTGATCAGCATGATGTACATGTGGATCCAGCCAAGATCCAAGTCATCTGTGACTGGCCAACCCCAACCACACTCACTGAGCTTTGGAGCTTCTTGGGCCTTGCCAATTTCTACCACAGGTTTGTGTTGGGATTCTCCCATATTGCATGGGCCCTCAGCCAAATCACCGGGGATGGTGATAAGAAAAAAAATGTGTGGGGACGATCCCAACAACAAGTGTTCAATGATTTGAAGCAGCACTTGTGCTCATCCCCAATACTTTCACTACCATACCTTTCGCATCCCTTTGAGATCGAGACAGATGCTTCAGACTATGTTGTGAGTGTCATTCTCACTCAGCACGGCCACCCTATAGCCTATCATAGTGAGACACTATCTGATGTTGTCCGTAAGTACCCTACTTATGACAAAGAAATGTACTCCATTATGCAAGCCTGTCGCCAGTGGAGACATTACATTCTTGGGAAGGAGACAGTCATCCACACTGATCATAAGCCACTGCAGTTTATGAAGACATAAGGAAAATTGCAGAATGACCGCCATCAAAAGTGGTCCACATACTTGCAGCAATTCCACCTCAACATCAAGTATAAAACATCAAGCACCAATCGCATCACTGATTTCCTCAGTAGACCACCAGTCGCGGCACTCACCACGGTGCTAGACTCTTGCATCCATGAGATCTCTGGATGGACCCAACTCTATGAGACAGACCCAGACTTCACCACCACCTACCAAATGTTGGGTGTTGTTGGCATAAGGGCAGACCCAGGGTTCAACGCTTCAACAAGGCACCAACAAAACCCTAACTACCGGCCCTTTTGGCAACACCTGCAAAGCAGATGAAGTCTCACCCAAGGTAGAGGCAGGGGTGGTTGCAAGACTCAAGTGTCTGCAACCTTAGTTGGGACACAGATCTGTGGTTCTAACTCTTAGCAAGCATGTTAGCATAAATCATTCATCATTATTTAACCCTCATGGCACTCAACATATGGCACAAACCACTACAACATTCACTTAGATATAGGTTAAGTTAGCACTTAGCAATAGAAAAATAGGTTTAGCACTCATCACTTTCATATATGTCAGATCTACACCCATACATCTAAGAAGCACAAAGAAAAGTGGATATATCTAAGTATATCATAGCAAAGCACATATCATAATCATATCAAAGCACAACACATGGAAAGAGACCAACACATTAGGTTGAAGCACCGAGCACAACACACAAAGTTACCGTGGTTCACCCCCACCCTAGGGATACATCCACAAAGTCTTCTTCTTCTTTATTAGCTTTGGTCAATCGGGTTACAGCACAAAGCTCAAACTTGTACTCCGCATAGGACAGGAGATCTCCATGCACCTCATCAGATCCTCCTTTGCCAAGTAGATCTAGCACAGAGCCTTCTTACAATCCGTGCACTTAGCACTTACAACACTTGCACTCAGCTCTGCAAGTCGATCACACAATATACACAAAGCCTTTACTAGCACTTAGCTTATCTTCTCCTCTTCTTACATTTCCTAGCTACTTATTTATACTTTACAAAATAGGCCTAAACATGGGTAAACCCATGGGCCAACATCCCATACCCATTACATTATCCCCAAAAACCCAAAAAGGACCCAAGAAAGGGGTCTAGCTTCCACGATCTTTGCTTTGTGTTGCATTCCATCTTTGACAAGCTTTCAAAGTCCAAAAACGATCAAATATGACCAAGTGTTCCTCAAAACTTGGTCAAGGGCCAACAGGCCCCCAACACTCACATGTGACTCATCCTGAGTCATTTTGGTCTGATCAATTTTGCCTCGAATGCCTCAAGCTTGGCCCGAACTACTTCGACCTATTGCAATGCGATAGCCTCTTTCTCAGTGAACTCTTGGATCACTGCATCGTTTATTGTCCCTTCCAAGCATTGTTATGTGATGATGACAACCTGTTCGAGCTCGATTCCCTAGCTTTCAACTTCAGTGAACAGTTGGCATGCCTTTTCTTGGATTGGTTGAAGTCATTGGGAAGCTTCCATCACTTTAGTGTCCAGCGTTTGTACCTATTGTTGGGTGGTGCATTTTTCTGCAAACCTCTTCATTATTTTGACTGGGGTCAAGGCCTTCAGCTATGCCTGTAGCGTATCTGCATGATGATTTGATTCTTGGAGATGTGCCTCAAATGCCTACAACTTTGGATTCTTTGTGAGGTTCTCATAATTCTGTGCACTTCTAGCGCTTAGTTGCTTGCATTCCAAGGAAAAGGTTTTTAATCGGCCAATTGTGCTATGGGTAGTTGCCTCCCTTAGATCCCTTATTTCTTGAGGAGTCTCGGGCATGGCACGAAGTTCCAGATCTGCGATGCACTGCTGAAGTTGTTGGATTACTTCTTCAATTTGTGCCACTTTCTATGGGACATGTTCTTCAATATTTACTTCTATGACCATCACAGAGCGAAGTGTTGTGTGAACCCTTTCCTGTACTTCAAGTTTCTCTGCTAGCAACTGGTCCTTGCTCTACTGTAACTCTTCTTTTTCCTCCTCCCACTTCGCTTGCAGGGCAAGATTTTCCCGTTATGCCTTACTATGTTGTTCTACAAGTGCACTCTGTACTTGTGTCAAATCCTGGGTGGCTTGCGTTGTGTCTTCTTGAGCTCATCGAAGGTGATCTTTGACTTTCTCGGTGAGATGGTGTAATTGGGTGGGCTCATCGCATGTTCCTACTGTTTCAATTGTCAAGGGCACAGTAGAAACTGCTCAGCTAGACTGGAGTGTCTGTTGCACTTCTTGAAGTTCACCCTTGATTTGGCTTAATACCTCCTCCTGCTTTGCTTCCTGCTTTTTTGCAATCTCTAGTGAAGCATCATTCAGCGCAGCGATTAAGAAGTCGAATTCATCCAATGTGAGGGTAGCATTAAACGTAGTCTAAGTGGCCTTAGTTTTCTTTCAGGATGAGGGATTTGGTGGGGTAATCTTCCTTTTATTAGTGGGATCCTCCTCCTCTCTAGGCAGAGTAACCTTGCCTTTGATTTGCTCAACCTCTATGCCACCTATTTATTCACCATCACCCTCCTACGCAGGTGAGATCGAAGTAGTCTTCGTGGATGTGCTATGGATATCTTGAAATTCATCATCCTTCTGAGTCTTGCTTGGTCTAGGTGTATCCGACATAGTTTCAGAAATTTCCACGTCGAACATTTCCGCGGAGTCCACTGCAACAAGGATGTCTGCTGACCATTACTTGGTAATCTGCTCCAAGTCTTCTTCTGTCAACTTGTAGTATGACTGGAGTTGTTGTTTGTTCTCATCATCACGTGTTGTGATATAGGTGAAGTGGAAGTCTGCACTGAATTTATCAAAGGTATAAAACTATGAAGTGTGTTTGGGGTGAGGCGTGGTGTAGACTGGATTGAATTCTTCAATTGGTTGTAATAAGCATGGAAGATGGCATTGGACAGCCACTGCTTGTCCATGTCGTTGGAGTACCACAGCATACAAAACTTCGTGGCCATTGGTTCAAAGGGTTCGATCTCTGGAAAAGTGGCACCTTCTGATAGCTCCCAGGTGATGAAAGCGATTAGTATGAGCAACCAACTAAAGTGGAACTCATACCCTTGGTCTTGCGCTTCTCTGCAATCAAACTCTAGCTGGTTTACAAGGTACTACGCCCAGTTCATCTATAGTCCCTCTATGCACTTCCCTGCGATGTCGACTACAAATCTAGTCACTTGTGTTGGTCTGTTCTTGTGAACTAGCTTGTCTGCAATTAGCTGACAGGAAAAGCGAATTGTGCCACTCTGAATAGAGGCTACCTTATAGCCTCGCGTGCCTTTCTGGACATCGCCATAATTTTCTTTTATCCTCTGTGCTAGTGCTTGGTCTAAGGTATTTCAAGGGTAAAACTCATGTGGGTTAGGTCCTTGCATACTAAGGCATGTGATCTGATTGATCAAGGTCAAATCCATAGTGATGCGGTGGTCCAACCATAAGTATCTGCTGTGGTAGCAGGACATCAGCAACTTGACGGAGCGTTGACTTCTTGGTGTCTGTCGAAGTGCAGGATCTTCATTACATTAAGCAGTGTGGACTACGCGAGGTTATAGGTCCATGATTGTGGGACAATCTTAGAATTCTTTCCTTTGGTCCTGGTTAAGTACTTATGCAGGGCTAACATGTTGTAAACCTTACGATCTCCAAGGTTAAAATCACTAAATTCCAGTCCTACGAGCTTATCCTGGTCAGCATGAACTACATGCACCCCTTTCGGAAGGTACACAGTGATCAAATTGTACTCAAAGTCACGAGGTACATTGTCACGGTTGATGGCACCGCTTAGAGGTGGTAAGTAAGTAGGTAGAATGTGTGGGATAAGCTTGGCATTTGCGATGTCATCCCTGTGCTTGGTCCATTTCTCATCGGTCGACCGAGATGGACCAACACGAGTAGTGGAAGGGGAGGTCTGGGGTCCTCTCATTAATGATGCTTGGACTCTTGTAGATAATCCTCACTCTGACATGACTCTCTCAGTCATTAATTCAATCAAAACTTCTTCAACTACTTTCTCAACAGCGTTGAGCTCGTCCGACATACAAGCTTGGGTCAACTAGCTCGGGTGTAAAATGAATTCAGAGACTATAGTGAACAGTATGGGAACAAGGAAATGATCACAGGGTGAAGTAATATCAGGTTTTGGGCTCAAATTATCACTTAGAAAAAATTATTCTCGGTGCATGGCGCGACAAACTAAGTAGGGAAACTTAGCAACAGTTTGCTTGCAACGGGTATGAGGCTACATTAATTGATTTTTTTTCATTATGGCGCGGTCGAACGGTCTAGTGGCGAGCCATAAATGCTTTCGAATGGTTATATTGGCTTCCAACAGTGATATTACTTTGCCTCGCCGAAGTGGCATATGTCGTTGTTCTGATATCCCGGCAAAGCTCCAATTCTGCAAAGTGTCATGCTGTGAGGTACCCTCTGGGATCTTCTACAATTTTTCAATCTTAGCCTTCTTCTTACTTAGATTTCTAGCCTTCTTTCCAGTGAGCTTCGTTTCAGTGATTCTCTTCCCATTTTGATTCTTATTTTCCTTGGACATAGTCACTTCATGCTGGTGATATTCTCTCCTAGGGTTTAGGTATATCACTTCTTCTTTGTCTGGGGTAGAAATTTCAGCCTTTTATGTAGCTTTGGCCTCAACATATGGGCTTCTAGTGTCATATGGCTTCAAGCGGTTCTCCTGTTCTTCTATCAACTGTGCGATCCTGTTAGTCATGAAATATTTTAACTCTTGTCTCTGTTGTTCTAAAACCTCTTCTTCTTCCTTCTTTCTGGCTTGATCTCTTTCAATCCAAGGTTTTCTGAGTAGCATAGTAAATGGGGCGTTGTCCTCAATGAATTTGATAATCTCAAAATATTCTTTTGTTGAAGTTCCATTGACTGTCATAGGTATATGAGCGAGTTTTCCACATAACATCATCAATTTTCCTCTGAATAGTCCTATTCCTCCCAACAAAAGAATAATGGCAGGCTTCTCTATAGCTTCCCAAGTTCTTTCTGGCATAATGTTCACTTGTGTTTCTTCATCAAGAATACAGTCAATGTCGAAGTCCCCTATTCTTGCTACGACTTGCTCCTTTTCTTTGAAGATCTCTGGTAATCGGACATCTTTATGTTCCTTCAAGGTTTCTTTCATTTGTATTAATACTTTCTCTTATTCTTGTTGGGTTTCTGCCTTTTTTGGATCTGCCTTATGGTCTTCTTGATTCAAATTTATCCTTTAAAGATTAGTGATCATTCTAGGGCAATCCAATACCTCATGATCCCTAGCTTTGCAACAAAGATAACTAGGTCTTCTATCAGGGCATTCCTTAGCTAGATGGCCTGGTTTTCTGCAACTGTAACATAGGATTAATCCTCGCTTTCTTTTAAATGATCCCCAACCTATTTTTTACTGTGCACTAGAATCGTGATGGCTAACCTGCAAAAAATTCTTTCTAGGATCCTTCATCCATTTGTTAGTCCAGACATTCTTTCTATGCATAGGTATAACATATCTATCATTATACTTATCAGATCTATTCATATCAAACTTTCTATCATCTATTACTACCCTAGTTTTTAAGCTAGGACATAATCTATCAAACATACCTAGATCCATGCTCTAGAAACAAAAGAATTTCACTCATATTACTCCTACAAAGCACAAAGCTTCTAGATCTAAGAACTTTTGACTATTCTTACCTTTATTAGAGCATAGAGCTTATAGATCTTACCTCTTTTCTGCAGATCTGACCTCTTTCTTTCAGAAATTTCCACTTTTACTTTTCTTAGAGCATAGAGCATTCAGATCTTACTTCTTTTCTTCGGATCTAATCTTCCTTTCTTCATATATGACCTTATTCCAGGCACAAATCTTCACGGGTCGAGTAAAAAGTTGCACACTAGGGAAACAGATCTACACACAGAGCTTTCTTTTGCACAAAGTTTTTTCTTCCTCAGTTCCCAGCAATCGCAGTTTCCAGTCCCAGCATCAAAACCATTTGTTGGCACAGGGGAAAACCCAGGGTTCAAACGCTTCAACAACACACCAACAAAACCCTAACTACTGGCCCTTTCGGCAACACCTGTCAAGCAGATGAAGTCTCACTCGAGGTAGAGGTGGGGGTGGTTGAAAGACTTAGGTGTCTGCAACCTTAGTTGGGACACAGATCTGTGATTCTAACTCTTAGAAAGAACGTTATCATATATCATTCATCAGTATTTAACCCTCATGGCACTTCACAAATGGCACAGAGAACCACAACATTCACTTAGATCTAGGTTAAGTTAGCACTTAGCAACAAAAAAATAAGTTTAGCACTCAGCACTTTCATATATGTCAGATCTACACCCATACATGTAAGAAGCAAAAAGCAAAGTGGATCTATCTAAGTATATCATAGCAAAGCACATATCATAATCATATCAAAGCACAACACATGGAAAGAGACCAACACATTAGGTTGAAGCACTGAGCACAACACACGGAGTTACCGTGGTTCACCCCCACCCTGGGACTACGTCCACAAAGTCTTCTTCTTCTTTATTAGCTTTGGTCAATCGGGTTACAGCACAAAGCTAAAACTTGTACTCCACATAGGACAGGAGATCTGTGTGCACCTCGCCAGATCCTCCTTCCCCAAGTAGATCTAGCACAGATCCTTCTTACAATCCATGCACTTAGCACTGACAGCACTTGCACTCAGCTCTGCAAGTCAGTCACACAATATACACAAAGACTTTAGTAGCACTTAGCTTATATTCTCCTCTTCTTACATTTCCTAGCTACTTATTTATACTTTACAAAATAGGCCTAAACATGGGTAAATCCATGGGCCGACATCCCATACCCATTACATTATCCCCAAAAACCCAAAAAGGACCCAAGAAAGGGGTCTAGCTTCCATGATCTCTGCTTTTCATTGCGTTCCATCTTTGACAATTTGTCAAAGTCCAAAAACAGTCAAATATGACCAAGTGTTCCTCAAAACTTGGTCAAGGGCCAACAGGTGCAAACATAGTTGTCGATAATTTCTATCTTTGGGATGGGTTGATGTGTCATGTGAGCCATATTTGTGTTCCATCAAGCGAGTGAGTGAAGTTGATCTGTGAATCCCACTACAGTCAAGTGGCAAGACACTTTGACGTCGAAAATATAGTGGGGATGCTACAGAAACATTTCTACTGGCCGAAAATCCAAAAGGAGGTCAGCAAGTATAGTAGGTCATGCACTGCCTACGCTATTGCCAATCCAACCACTAAGAAACAGGGTCTGTACACCCCTCTTCCTACTCCTGAAAGGACATGGGAATCCATCTCAATGGACTACATGTCGGGCCTCCCGTCCACCAAGCGAGGAAATGAATGTGTTTTTGTGGATGTTGATCGCTTTTCTAAGATGGCGATTCTGGTTGCCTGCAAGAAGAGCATCACGGCAGAGGCCACTACCAAGCTCTTATTTGAACAGGTCTGGGTACATTTTGGACTCCCAAAAACCATTGTCTCGGATAGGGACAGTCGATTTCTCAGCACATTCTGGTCGAGCCTCTGGTCACTACTGGACACCAAGCTAACCAAATCCATGGTCGTCCGCCCCCAGATAGATGGTTAAAACGAGGTCATAAATAGAATGGTTGTGCATATCCTTCTCATGTACAATTCAAAGAACCCTTGCACATGGGATGAGAGTCTTCCCTATGTCCAACATAGCTACAATCGAGCCTTGCATAGCTCAACTGGCCACAGCCCCTTTCAGGTGGGGTTGGGATTCCAACCATTGGGTCCTATAGATGTTTCACTTCCCCTTGCGGTCACCTCGACTGACTCATCTCCTGTTCCAACTAAAGTTGACAAAGCCACTCAGTTCATTGAGAAGATCTAGCACATCTGCCTACAGGTTCAGGATATCTTACAGAAGTCCAATGACAAGTACAAACAGCACCATGATCAACATCGGGTGCCACATAAGTTTCAGGTGGGAGACAAAGTTGTTTTGCACTTACAGAAAGAATGCCTTACAAGACCCCATCAGAAGCTTCGCCCACTCCGTTATGGGTTGTACACCATCACCAATGTCGTGGGGGATAATTCTTTTGAGCTCAACATTCCTCATTTCCTCAACCTGCACCCAGTGTTCAACGTGGATCTCCTTCGCCCTTATTTCCCACCATTATTGGACACCTCAGACGTAGAAGAACAGTTGACACCAATAGAGCTCAACCCTGACTGCATCCAATAGGCATCCAATGATCATATTGTGGACACACAGATCAAGCAAACTCGACAACAAAGGATCCATCTTTATCGAGTCATCAAAGTCGAGCAGCTCCTGCACCAAGGCAAGTGGCTCACTCGGGGCCAAATTCGGCAGAAATTTTCTCATCTGATGGGGGAACTCAATGAAATGGAGACCATTGCTTCATAAGGAAGGAGTATTGATCCATATGGATATTGATGGCCACTCACCTTTTCCAACTGGCTCAAAACAGTTTTTTGGCAATTTTGGCAATTTACTATTTTTAGCAATTTTCACTTCCGGGACCATTTTGAGGGCCTAAATGAAGTTTTTTCAGGATCGTCCCAACTAAATGATGTCCAAAGGCATAATTTAATCCCCAAAATGAATCTCCTTGATTATACCTTTCCAACGGGCTATCATACGCCTAAAACAGAGATCGTATGCAAAAGTTACGACCCCGGGAAGTTAATGTACTAACTTACTCAAACGGGGCCCACATGACCTTTGGCGCTTCATCTCCTAGGGTTAGGTTTTTGGATGGATAGGGTTTTTGGAATTCCTATTTATTGTAAAATGTCTTCAGATCCTCATTATAATCTTCTTCTTGTGAATGAGCGTAGTCGTCACATCTCTTCTCAAAGATAAGCCACCACCATTCCAGCAAACTTGTTTCCGCTGCATTTTACAGTTTCAGCTTATTTCATTATTGAATAGAAAACTAGTTTTACTATATCTTTGTTATTTTGTGTTAAGAATTTGTTAATAATCTGTATTCATTTCGTTCTGCTCATAAAATCTGGATCATTTCATATATGGTCCAACTTAAAGGTCATGATGGACCTATTATTTCATGTGATGAAACATAACACACTCTTGGGGGAATTGAACCCTGGTGGGGGGATATGGCCAGCCCCTCTTGTCCAATGAAAACCATCATGGTCCAATTTTAAATTGGACTTGTTTATTTTTCTTTTTCTTTAATTTTATTGGAAATGTTGGTCTAGGATTTATCTCGCTAAGTTTAAGGTATAAATTAAAAAGGAGTTTCAATTCCTTTTTGGGTCAGTGTGTCTAGGTGAGTGTATACTTTAAGCCTTTAGGGTGTGGAAATAGGTAGACGAATAAAGTTGTCTATTATATATTCAATATCCCTATCACTTATCCATGGGGCCAAATACCAATATTGAGATGTCATAATTGTGATGCATCTCTAGAGGCTATGACATATGCATATTAGTCAAAGTTAAATTTAGGGTAAAGCTCATGTTCTTCTATTAAACATAATGTTAAATATACATTGGTATGATGCCAATGCCATTTTCAAACATTACACTTTCACTATATAGATAATGCTTCTATTAATGTTGGGGTTGGTTTTAACTTCATAAATGAATTTGTTAAGAAAAGTGTCACTATAGATAATGCTTTTATTAATATTGGGGTCCTTTTTTACTTCATAAATGAATTTGTTAAGAAATGTGTCATGTATAACTTATAGTAAATTTCAATAATATATGTGCTTGATTCAGTAAGTACAACTACTTTTACATCGTAATTGCAATTTTAAACATGTTATACTTAGTTAACAACATGTAATTTAAGGGTCTATGCTAGTTGAACTTATGACCTCTTATGAGGAATCACATGTTCTTAACCATTAGGCCCAATGAGGCTAAGCATGTGTAAAGGAGAACTAAAAACAATATTTGTTATTTAATAGGTCGTATGTGTAAGTAAAAATCAAGGTTCTAGTTCAAAAAATTTAACATGTTTTGAGTAGACACTCATAACTAAAAAACAATATTTCTTGTTTAATAGGTGGTATGTGTAAGTAAAAATGAAGTTGCTAGTTCAAAATTTTTAACATGTTCGGAGTATACACTTATATTTAAAAATTATAATTAAATCATAAATATTTTAAATTTTGTAGGGATATTAATAATCAAATTAGAAATATTCTAGATTGTGCAAAAGTGTAGGGCTAAATTCGAAAATTGGAGGATCATCCTTTTCATTATTGGGGACCCTTACCCAGCCTTGGGTTGAGATATTCTAGATCATGCAGGTGTAGGGATGAGTTCAAAATCAAGAGGATCATGTTTCTCATTGTGGGGTGGCCCTCCTTGCCCTTGGATTGATAACTTGAATTTAGGAAAAATTATACCTTAAATTGATTTGTTAAGTTACTTCAATTTGTTAAAAATAATTGTTTTGGTTAAAAAGAAAATACTTGTATCTAAGAAAAGGAGTTGATTTTGGATCTCTCTTCTTTTGAGACCAATTGATCTCTTATATATATATATATATATATATATATATATATATATATATATAGTGTCCACTGAGACCAATTGATTTATCTAACCTTAAGAAGGTAAGAGATTACTTTGATTTCTTTAAAATTGTATTTACATCGTCAAAAATCATTGAGAAAAGTGTTCCAAGATCACCATAGGTTTGATGACTTAGGAGGTTAGGAAGATTTCCTTCAAATTATTGCAAGGCCTATCTACATATTTATGATATAATATTAATAGGTGGGGTCTCCTAGAAGAAAACACATTATTTCCAAGTATTTCCCTCAAAACGTTACATATTTGCATATCAGTGGAAATATGATGAAGCTTCAAAAGTTATCATTTGTTGACTTGCAATTGTTATGATGCTTGATTAAATGATGAAATTGGTTTGATACACTTCACTTAGGTGCATTTTATGATGATAAGTTCTTTTCATTCTTTAGTAATTTGGTGACATGGTACTTGTGAAATATGAAAAATGAATGATTTTCCCTACTCCTATGATATCATGGTGCTCATAAGTTCAAAACATATAAACTTTATAGTTGATTTGTACAAATGTGACATATATACAATGGGGTCAAAGTGTGACAAGAAAAAACATGGTCACAAACCATTTACATGTGAGAAAGTTTGCATTACAAAGAA
>ML785131.1:69972-94392 GCA_009831015.1 Picea engelmannii | reverse complement strand
TTTTATGAGTATATATGTTTTTATTTTATTTTATGAGTATATATGTTTTTTATATCTCTAAATATGCCTCTCCGGCAATGGCGCCAAAATGTTGAGCTCCAATCTACCCAAGTAAATTAGAGTGTAAATGATTGTCAATCTGGTGTTTGTAAAACTTAGAGGCACGTCCAAAGTATATGGATTTAGAGATAGTTTTTATCTTTAATGGGGATAAACCAGAAATCTATTCTAAGGTTGAATGTGAAAGAGATGCTAAGATTCTATTCAAAAGTCATCTTCATAGATCTCATGACAATAATCAGCATTTGTTTTTCTAAAGAGTAAAAACAGTAAGCATTCAAAAGAAAGTTTTAAGACCTATCAAATGTTGGAAGAACAAAACTCTTATTCAAGAGATGCATTCGTTGTCTTCTTTCCTTCATTCACTAACAACTATCATCAAATCAAATCAAAATACTGAAAGTACAAATAACTCAAAAGCATTCAAAACTATCTTAATGCTTGAAGTCAAACTACACATTGAGTTCTCATTCAAGAAACCATTCACAACATGAGTAAGGCTTGAAAACATTAAGCATGTAACTGAGCTATGAAATTCATCTACCTACAGCAATATAAAACTCACCTACAGCAAGTAAGATCTGATCTAACACATGTACTTGAAAAAGAACACAAGGAAAGAGTGTACTAGTTGGCAATGGGGGCCCTCCAATGCTTCCCTGGTACACTTTAGTTGACTTCAGCTAATAAAAGACTCCAGTAGCATTCAAATCATCATAAGAATCCACATGAACCAAACACAGAGCTGATCTTCAAGAGTGCAAATTCTCAAGTTTCTTCATTCATATTAAGAGTGTCTTACTAGTTTAAGCTTAAGAGTATTTATACAAGAGTCTAAAAACCAAAAATGCTAAAATGTCTCCTAAATATTATAATTAGATCCAAAATATCCTAGGAGGGTCGAATGCCTCCTTTATATCCTCAATATATGGTCAAAATCCCACGAAATCAAAAACTATCCAAGATTTAAGGCTGAAATAGGGCAATTTCTGCTGAAGTGGCCCTATTTGACCAGCGTTGACCGGACATATGGAAGGCTCAGATTCCGAATATTATAGCTCATTCTCCATCCTTGTACATTAGGGAACATGACCCAAGTGTTATATTTCGCCCAGGTGCCCTGCAAGTATACAAACCACGGAGCTTTTACGGGATTTGGTCAAATCCTGTAATTTCTGGTAAATTTCCAATTTTAATGCTAAAATTTAGAAAATTCAATTCTAAAGTTAAAGAATGACAAATATACCTTGCATAGGCTATTTCATGGAAAATGTGGAATGAAATGAAGGTAAAATGGATAAATAAAGAGGCAAAAGTATGGTTTATGGAAGCACAAAAATGGACTCAACAATGTGCCCCTTTTGAAGAATCTCTTGGATCTGACAACTGATTTCTTCATTTTCCATCAGCGAGCGATGATAGACTAGTCCATTAGGTAGAGGTGCGTTGGGGGTTAGATCAATTAGATGCTTGAATTGGCAATTTTTTGGTACCCCTGTAGGTGAGGAGAAGATGTCTCTATATTCTTCCACGATCCCATCCACTTGCTTCTACTGCAAAGAGGAGCTATGTGTAGAGGCCACGGATGTGGCGGCGACCTTCTACTTACTGTGAGCATGGATCACAAAGAAGATGAACTTATTGGTCTCTGAGATGACCTTACTACAATTCTTCGAAGATATTAAAGAAATAGCAGTAGGCGACGCTACCTATGGTATCCTGTACAATTCTCTACCCAAATTAATAATAACACTGAGGGGTCTAGACTCATACAAAACATGACGCTTCTACAAATATGGTTGTCCTAAAATAACATCACAAACTTCAAGGGAGAAATATCACATAGAACCTCATATTTGAAAGGATTAATGTCGTAGGGCAGATGACACTATTGGATGACACATAGATCTCTTCCTTGGAGAAGCCAACCGATGGTGTAGGGATGCGGGTGCAGTTTTGTTGGAAGGTCCAGCCGCTTGATGACCATTATTGAAATTTGGTTCTTAAGAATACTGCTATCAAAAATGAAATGAATCAGAGCCCCCGTTGCCCACATCTGTGAGTGAAAGAAGCATTCCCCTTCCTCGGATTCTTCTGGTTCGCTTAGCCGAACTTTGGTGGTAGCGAAAGTGGAACTGGGTTCAACATCAATAATCCTCTTCCCTCCTTTATTATTTGATTCAAAATCAGAATTGACCTCTAACTCAGAATCCTTTAGTTCAACCATGAGGGATTGCTTGGAGCGGCATTCTTCGGTGTTGTGCCAACGGATTTTATGGTACTCACACCATTTTCCCACATCCTTCTTCGTCTTCTCATTGACCCTCTTGTGTTATGGATTGGGCTGGTTGTCTTGAGGGTGACCATATCAACTTGATCCCTTGCTATGTTGGTTGGGGCTGCCTTTTCCCTGCTTTGGCTGTGAGGGGTTTGTAGATCCAAACTCTCACCTTTTCTACTCAATCTTGATAGTGTATCTATAAGTCATGCCCAATGAGGCGATGTCTAGAAACTCCATCTTTGTTTGAATGTATCCATGAAAACAACTGCGATATTTGAGCACCAGATGACGCTCATAGTCTTTGATACCCAATTTGGTGCGTAAGGTATGGAAAATATTGGTGAAATTTGGTATTGTCTGGTCCCTTTCTTGACGTAGGGTGGTCCATCTGGTGACCTGGTCCTCATAGATCCCAACATGGTAGTAGTGTTCTTTAATGGAATCCCAAAAGGAATCCCATGTAGGGGTCACCACAAACATTTCATACTCCTCTATGGCCCTTTTCTCAGAGTAAGTATCCCACCAGTCTTTAACATGGGGAACAACCTTAAGGAGTGAAAAAGTGATATTTTCCCTATCAAAAAAATTGTGGGCCGAAAAATACCCTTCGAGCAGATTCAACCATTTATCTACAACATACGCATCTATCAATCCTTCAAATAATGGAATATCAAAATTTACTTGTACCTTGAAGGGGGTTGCATGGCCTCTTGATGAAGATGCTTCTCTTGTGGGCAGTCGTTGAAGGATCTGTGCGAAGTTGTCCATCATTTTGTTCCTTTGTCGCGTGAGGGATTCCTCGAGAAACATTTTAATAGGATCTCCTGCTCCATCATATTTATTTTTGTCCCCCGTGGGTTTTTGTCAGGCTCGACGCGACCTATCTTGTAATGGATTGATTCGTTCGAGTCCCAACTTCTTGTACCCAGATCTTGTTGAGGACATGCACAAATAAAAATGAATGAAGAGCAGACCACTCTTATAGCACTGATCCAAATTTAGGAGTGGAATAAAATGATTAATAGATTGAATACAATAAACACAGAGATATGAAGAATAACACAGATATCCAGTGAACAATATCTTCTATTGAATAATGAAATAGGTTGAAACTGTAAAACTGCAGAACTAAAACACTTGTTTGAATGGTGGTAGCTATCTCTGAGAAGAGATGTGGCTAATACGCACACCCTTCTGAGCATAATAGATTAAAATGAGGCTCTAGAGGCCTTTTTGATATTACTCATGAATTCAAAAACCATAGACATCCAAAAACCTAACCATAGAAGGTGAAACACCAAAAGTCATGTGGGCCCCTATGGGTAAGTTGGTATAAGTTGGTACCTCAACTTCCCAGGGTCGTAACATTTGCATACAACCTCCATTTTAGGCATGTGATAGCTCGTTGGAAAGGTATTTCAGAGAAATACACATTATGCCATCAAGTTGTGACTCTGTCTATAGTTTGACTGTGGCGAGCAAAAAAAAAACAACGTTTAGGGACCCAAAATGACCCTGGAAGTACATAAAGATGTGCTTACATGAAAACATACAAAATAATCCAGTTGGATTAGGCAATAGGCCACCAATATCCACCCGGAGGATGTGTGGGGCTTCAGACAACCCGAGAAGTGTAGAACCCACAATTACAAGAAGTACAAAAGAACGTGCTAAACAAAAATGGACAAGAGGAGCCAGTTGTAATAGGTGGGTGGCCACCGATATCCACCTGGATCATAGTGGAACTAGACCAAACTCACGATTACATGGGATAGTTGGATGTGCATTCCCTATGGCCATTGGCCAATTAAACCAAACTAGATAGTTGGTGTAGTGTTCGGTTCAAAAAGGAAGGCATCCAATTAATTGGGAAGACAATAGGAAGTGTGTGGAGAATGTGTCAACACATTGACCAGAATTCCAACTCATGGATGGTGAGATACATGACTAAGATAAAGAACATTATGTAATTCAATGCAAGGTGCACTGAATAAGTATGCATTGAGAATTGCACTCATGCATAGTAAGTGATAGAATTGTATACTAAATGCAATGGTTGAATATGTTTTGTAAGTACATACATATATATTATTGCATGGAAATAATTGTTACTAACAGCTAAAATGTGGTTAACTCATAAAGTTGAGGACATTTCAGGGAGGTGTTAGACATTGCAACAGGAAAGTTGCAAGTCAAGTAGCCACATGATGTAACATCCCTCTTTTGTGGGCACTGAGTGAACTTATGCTTTGAGGAAACTTTCTTGCATGTGATCCGAATTATTATACTATTGGTCGTTGATTATGATTATGAGACATTATGGATTTGATTATATGTTATTTCATTGTATTGATATAGACAGGTGTTATTGACTTGGTTCTCCTGAGTGTGCGGTATTTTGGACCTCGAGAATGTAGAGGCATCGATGAAACCCTTGGACTCTGGATCGAGTTAGGGAGTGGACTATTGGGTTTTGATTGTTGTATATATGACATATGTGCATATGATTAGATGTTATGATTATGGATTTTATTTCTAATATGATTCATTGATGATGCAAGCTGACGATAGCTTGCCAACCAGACTCACATGTGGAGTAGAGGGTTCACACACGACTACCAGAGACGTTGAGGGAGAGGTGTGGACAGCAACCCTGCCACGGCCTACTAGCACTCCCATCGTGGCTCGAACTGTAGGTTAACGATTACCTAGTTCGAGAAGACCCACAATTCCGTGAGGGTAGACTGCGATAGTCGCTCACGATGATTTTAAGGGGTGTTCAATAAGGTCGGGGCCTTATTCCTTAGAGGCCCTTAGTCTCCCACAAGATCACCTGACGGAGTATTGACTCCAGGGGTTTTTTATGTCTACCAAATCAGTTAAGAGGCGAGTGGCACCTTTGGAGCACGTAGTGCGTCCTGAAGGGCACGTCGTGCAAGGGAATAGAATGAGGCAAGTGGCACCCTTGGAGCACCTAGTGCATACTGAAGGGCACGTCGTGTTGTTAACTAATAAGTGAATAAACCTAGATGGCCTTAGAACAAATGATGTGGTAAGGAAAAAAAAAAACAATTTCCCTAATAAAAATGTCGCACAGCCTCGAAAATTAAAATCTAGGACTAAGTGATACTTCAGGAAAAATAATAATAATAATAATAATAATAATCTTTAAACATGTGATAGAAAGGGGGTAAGAAAATCAATTAAATTATTAAAATAAAATTATATTGAGGGATTAAAAAATAAAAATAAAAGGGGTGGGGGGGGGAATTGATTGATTATTACATGTGCTAATTAAAAATTTTAACTAAAAAGAAAAAGGGGAAAATGGGGCAAAGTCTACACTTGCTAATTTGAGTTTTAGATAAAAAGGGAAAGAGGGAAATTTAAAAGAATTAGGAAACTAAGGGGAAAAGGGGGAAACATAAGGAAAAAACAGAATGACTAACTTGGCAAGGAATCTTGCCTTTAAGAACTTTCTAAATTGAACTCAACTAGTAAATTAGTAAGGGGTTAAGACATTAAAATGTGTAAGGGAATATGGGGACACCTAGGAGAGATTATAGGAATGTTTTTAGGTGGGTGAGGCAAATAGGAGTAATTAAATATTTAATGAAATTAATTTCTGGTGCAACGAAGGGGATGGGTGACACATGTACAGGGAGGATTTTTTTGAATTAAATTATTGAACAATAAATTAAATGGTAAATTGGGAAATAAATGACTTAAAAACTCTATATAAAGGATGAAGGAGGAGGAGGATGGATCTCTTCCTTTATGCATAACATTAACTGCAGAATTATTGACTTGACTGACTTATCTTGTGGGAGTTGGGATACCCAGCTCGGTGAGGAGTGGTAGCTCGGCCTTGCGAGGAAAGCTGGGAGCTAGTTGTTCTCTGGTTTAGTGTTTGTGGCCCCTTTACGGCTTGAGAGGATAAGGGGGAAGAAGAGTACCCCTAGAATTGGTTGGGAGGTACTAGTGAAGTCACATCGGTCGGCAAGCGGGAGTTGGATGGAGCGCGCGAGACAATGACTCGGAGCTGTCACCTTGGGCTATGGTATGCATGCATTGATTTTAATGGTAGATTAATATTGAAATTGTGCTTTCATTTTTGTACTTTTAATTGTGTAAAGAAAGTGTTTGACTTGGCATTTTTAATCGAGAACTTAAATCCATCCTAGCTTTACGCTCGCTACATCAATTTGATCTCCTTGGCCACCGATCCTTGATCACTATGACTGTTCTATTTTTTTTATTGATTATTTTAAAAGCTTGTGATTTATCTTCATCCTCATCCCTAGATCATCAGTCCAAGCCTAAGCAGTTGGCCAGGAGCCGAATCGATGGTCATCACTTCGGTGCACAGCGACCTATAGATTGTAATGCCCTGCATTTTTGTGCATGGATGATGAGAAAAGGATGGTTTTCCCATTCATCTACCCCTATCGATTGTTCTCAGTTGATCGATAGTCATTGTGCCTTCTTGTGATTGAGTACTTCTGCTATTGTTTTCATTCCTCTCCGCGAACCGCATAATACCCTCTAAGTTTTTCTTTAACTCTGCATTTTACCATTTTACCAACATCAACTTACCAACTACTTGACCATGATTTACCATTTTACAGTCAGCAATTTACCCTCTTTTGGACTATGACTTTGCCATTCTTTAGACTACGAACTTACCATTCTAGACTGCAAAAGTATTTCATAATGATAGCGTTATCAGTTTTATTTTTCTGCGTTATCAATTGATTATATCTGCATTTTATTTTATGGTAGTGTTTTCAATTTTCCATTGATAGCGTTATCAGCAACCCCTTAAACAGTTTTCATTGTACCTAACGGATTTATAATAATAAGACCCATGGCAGTAGAAAAATAGCATATTTCAAACTGCCTTCAACACATTCTAGATTGCTTTTCAGCCGAGGTTTGGTCTACGTCTCCAGCATTTGGTTAAGCAATGAGTAATTCATCTTATTGGCTTTGTTTTCATTTTTTTTACCTGAACCCCAAATGCCAATGAATCCTTTGTTGTTCACCTGTGTTTTAACATTCCTGTGATAGTGGATTTTTACCTTCAGTAATATCGAAATTGATGGCTAATGTCAGGCAGGCTTAGTTTATGCCCAGCGTTATGTAGTGTTATGGTTACATCTTAAATAGATGCACAAAAAGATATATTATTTTATATGGATTTATTATCATTTATTACGCTTAGCTATTATAGTGTCATTTCCATTTTTCACAGCCATATTTTCTTTAACAAGCATTATTGTTATTCCATAGCACCCCACATTCAGCGAAACGGGTAGCGTAAATGTTGTGAGGAGGGTAGCGATTTTTCTATGCCTTGGTGGCATTTCATTTGTGTATTGGTGGAGTTTTATTCACAACAATCAAATCTGGACTTTCGTTTTTTTTTTTCTGGGATAACGGTAAAATACTAATGGCAGTGACAATACTTGATAGTGATTTATTGGACAATATTCTTGATGGTTTGACATTGCAGGACAGCTTAGACAGTTACTCTAATTATTTCTTAACGACATTGTAGGGTTAAGGAGTGGCTATAACACCGCATGGATTAATGGGCAATGATTCCTTGACTACCTACAGCAAGATCTTGAGTATTGACTAGGAATTGATAGCTAAACGGATAACCCTTGGATTGCGTTCACATTGCGCATTGGATATTACACTCTATGGTTACACCTTACCTTAAGAAGATTGTAATATCTTCTTCACCCAGCAATTTCTTAATTGGCATTTATCTGTGACGTATATCAGTTATGATAATTTATTTTATCATACATTGCACCCTGCGATTTCACTCATGGAATGACAAAGATATCTTGTAATAATACTGCCTTTCGGATATTTAAATAGACAACTAATTATTGGGTATGATAGCAAACCCCCATAGCAAATATATGATAGCGATTGTAAATCATAATAGAAATTTACCTGGCAAATTCTTACAGCGAATAAATACTCAACTGATAGAAAATCAACACAATAGCCTTTAAATTTTGCCTAATTCGTTTTATACTTGTTAACCATGGAAAATTTGAACAACAAGTAACACATACCTTATAATAGCTATTAATTACTATTGACAACATAGTATTAACTAATCTAAGGATTGGGATATTCAGTTCTTATTTTTAAAACCATTTAAATCCAATTTACTCGATGTGTTACGTCTCATCTTTTAGTATCTAAAGGACATTATCAATAATGTATACAGTTAGGAATAAGTAGTTAGATGAGACATAATTAGTAGTTAGCATTTTACTATTTTTGTCTATGGTTAAAGGATAGCAATTCCCTCTTTAGGAACACTTATCTGATATCGACTTGGAAAATTAGTTACAATGATCTTTTTGTCTTAATATTAATCATTTAGTATGTACAGATTGATTTGTTGCGCAAGGAAATTATTGTGTTGTTGGAATGTCATAGTCGTCTTGTTGACTTGTCGATTGGGTGTTAGAGTTAGTCGTCAGGTGTTTAATTAGTTATTTTGATCTCCTAGCATGTGGTTTTAGTTGGTGTTGAGGGCCTAGTTACGTTGATGAGCCACAGTTGTTGTCACGCCTATCACCTAGCGATGGCATGATCCCTGATGAGGGGATCATTGCATGCCGATAGAGGCGATTGATAACTCGACCAAAGTCAGTGCCTCCTAATGGGGGAGTTGTTCGTTGTAGTAGTTTTTGGTACTTAGTTTTGTAATGCCTTAAGGTGTTGGGTTCGTGCAACGTAGGGTTCTAGTTCCTGGTCGTCGAGGTCGTTGTGTCGAGATGTGGATGTTGTCCTTAGCTTGTAAGCGTCGTCATGTTGTGTGTCCAGTGGGGAGTTGTTCCTATCTTTAATTTATGCATATTTCACCCAGTTGATTGTTGTGTTAGTGCATTGAGTCGTTGTTGTCTTTGTCCTAGTCTACGGGCATGGTGCTCGCAATCAGCGGTGTTGTTTAGTTGTAATCGCAGTTTTCGTCCTGTTTAAAAAAAAAAAAAACTTTCTCTTTGCTTCGCTTTTTAGTCATAACGGTTAAGGGGTCATTACATATGGTATCGGAGCCGGTTTAACCCGTGACTTGGGAACACTTCGGATTTCGTTGATATGAAATTGATTATAATTTTGCTAATTAAGTTGACTTGTATTCATGTAGGTAATCATGGTTAGAGTACACCACAGAGGCAGACAACAGGGTGCTAGGGGAGGAGGCACGACGCCTCCAGTAGCATCCATGCCTAAGGGGTCTAACCCCCAGGGAGACAAACCGGTTGTCAAACAGGAGCAGATAGCGATGGGTGATGTTGTTGGGCTGATGAGGTCTTTTTAGCAGATGTCTGAGGCACTGATCAGTCATTTGGACAGAGATGAGGCCAGGGCGTCGGCACCCCCTGAGGGTCCACTGCGTGCTCCAGTTGATACTAGTAGCATTCACCATGAACTCGAGAAGGTCAACTTTCCTGAGTTCTTTGGTTCCCCAGATGGTGCAACCGCTGAGGCATGGTTGGAGAATATGGTGATGTGCTTTGCACTGCGCAACTATACCTCCAACATGAAGGTCTGCATGACAATCTTTCAACTGAAGGGGAGCACTCTTCTATGGTTGAAGACACTCTTGCCACAGCTCAACATGGTCATCAAAGACGTGTCATGGGAATTGTTCAACGAATGGTTCCGAGAGAGGTACCTATCAAAGGAATTTATTGAGTGTCGGCTCAACGAATTCAATGCCTTACGACAGGGCAGTCATATGGTGCCTGAGTATGAGGCATGCTTTATGAAGTTTCTTCGGTATGCTCCACATCTTAATACCAAGAAACTTAAGGTCAATAGGTTCTTTTTCGGCCTTAATGTTAGCATACATGCAAAGGTTGGGATTCTGATGCCTTAGACCTTGCATGATGTCGTCCAGAAGGTTGTCATAGAAAAGGAGGAGATTTTCAATGGAGGTCAGAGCAGGACTCCAACGAGACTGGTAGGGAAAGTGTCATCTGGTGCGCGCAGCATAGGACACCAGCCAGACATATGCCTAGATATCGTGGCATCCAAAGAGGATCCACTTTCACTACACCTTGGTGACCAATGCCTCAGCAGTGGACTCCTTATCAGGGACAACAACATCAGCGGCAACATCGACCGCAAAAGAAGTAGTTTAGGCCTATTCAACAGAACAAACCAAGATTCCAGGTCGGTGGGTCGTCGGCTTCTACTTCGGGTACCAGGAGTATTGGAACGAAGAAGGGGTGTTGGGCATGTGGGGAAGCCACACTACCAATGCTATTGCCTAGTGGATAGGACTAGAGCATCTAGATCAGTTGGACCCACTACCATGGGATATTTGGGAAAGGCCCATTGGATTCATGCAGTGGTGAATAATCATCAAGCAGAGCACCATTCAACTGTGCTCAAGATGTCAAGTACCGTCGCTAACCAAACCCTTAGTATTTTGATAGATCCCAGTGCTACCGAGAGTTTCATTTCTAGTGTAGCGCTAAAAAGTATTAAGGTAAAGGCAATTGAACAGGATGAGTTTAGCTTTGTAGAGATGGCTTCAAGAGCCAAACAGAGGGTTGGAGGAAAGGTTTTGTCTTGTACCCTTAACCTCGGAGAGTTTGTCACCAGGGCCAACCTATACGTCACTATCTTAGGATCTTATGACGTCGTGATTGGTATAGACTAGTTAGAATGGCATGAGGCGATACTCAACTGTAAGACGAAATGGTTGAGCTTGGTTGATGATGAGGGATATTGACGCATGATTGTAGGTGGGAACCAGGGCATTTCCTTGAGTTTTATCTCTTCCCTGCAGTTATGGAAGAGCTTGCACAAGGGATGTAATATTTATGTTATCCTTGCATTAAATGAAAAAGGAGTAGCGAAAGGTCTAGAACACCTTCCGGTGGTGGGAGAGTTTACAGACATATTTACAGAGGATTTACCTGGGATGTCACTGGAGAGGGAATTGGATTTTACCATAGACCTAAAACTAAGGACTGAACTGATAGCTACAACGCCTTATCAGATGTCGACCCCAAAGTTACAAGAGTTGAGAATGCAACTGAAGGAGTTGTTGGACCTGGGACTTATATGTCCAAGTGTGTCACCATGGGGTGCGCCTATTATTTTTATACGAAATAAGGATGGGTCATGGAGACTTTGCATTGACTACCATTAATTGAACAAGGCAACAATCAAGAATCAATATCTGTTGCCGAGGATTGATGATCTGTTTGATCATATGAAGGGTGCTAAGTTCTTTTCAAATATCGATTTGCGATCAGGGTATCACCAGCTACGGATGAAGGAGGATGACGTCCCTAAGACTACCTTTAACACAAGTTTTGGTCATTATGAGTTTACTGTGTTACTGTTTGGACTGACAAATTCCCCAGGGGTATTTATGAGTTTGATGAACGGGGTGTTCTGCGAGTACTTGGACAAGTTCGTCCAAGTATTCATTGACGATATTTTAATTTACTCTCAGATGACGAAGGATCATGATGAGCACTTGTGCTTGGTACTACAGTGTATGGAAGAGAACAAATTGTATGGGAAGTTGTCCAAATTCTCGTTTTATCAATCAAAGATTCACTACTTAGGGCATGTCATCTCCGGCGAAGGTATCATCGTCGATCCAGCAAAGTTCAAGGCTATTAGAAAAATAGGACCGTGGAGCAATAAAATAAAACAAATATAAAAACAAAACACAGAAGATACACAATACAATAGAGACATAGATTTACATGGTTCACCTAATGTGGGCTACATCCACCAGAGAAATTGTTAGGTCCTTCTTTTATTATTATCCAGCAAATGAAGGGATACAACCTACAGCAAACCCACTATAACTTCCTCTTCTTTCTCTCATAGTCTCCTATATCAGAATACAATATTCTCCATAATGCATAGCCGCAACACATTTCCCTCATAACAGAGGGTTGCCTTCTAGGGAAAAAAACGCTAACATAATTTCTACCGTTAGATCTATGACCTTATAATGAATGGTCCAGATTTACAATGAAATTACAATATACATTTACAAGGCAATTTTTCCTTCAGGGGCTTCACCCCCGAACCCTCGCTTTCCCCTATACCCCCCAGCATGGAAGAGTGTACATACTTCTAGGGTGTAAATACTTCAAGGGGTATAAACACGACTGAAAGCAAGGACCTCTGAATCAAGAAGATAATCAGGCTCCACAACCAACAATCTCCCACTTGGAGATTGATCTCAACAAATCCACCGATGTTGTATATGTTGGACTCTAAACCTTCTTGGACCTGACAAATTTCTCATCTTCATCTTCATTCTTGACTTCCAACTGAAATTGAGAAAGAACTCAGTTTCTCCCTGGTTACTCCCTTTGTTAACATGTCTGCAGGATTTTGGCTAGTGTGTATCTTTTCCAACTTCAAATGTCCATCTTTCAAAACGGATCATATGAAATGGTACCTCAACTGTATATGCATAGTCTTTGAATGGAAGGTTGAGTTCTTTACAAGATGAATGGCACTCTCACTGTCATAGTACAACCTGTTATTCTCCTACTTCTTTCCCAATTCCTCCATAAACCTCTGTAACCAAATCATCTCTTTACTATCCTCTGTAGCAGAAACATACTCTACCTCTGTTGTTGAAAGTGCAACAATCTTTTGCAGTTACGAAATCCAACTTATTGTTGTTCCACCTATAGTAAAAACATACCTTGTGGTGCTCCTCCTGCTGTCTTTATCACCTAACATATCTGAATCAACATATCCTTGTAGAAAAGTGTTTGACCCTCCAAAACATAATGCATGAGTAGAAGTACCACTCAAATGCCTGAGAATCCATTTTACTGTCTCCCAATGTTCTTTACCTGGATTGTTCAGATACCTTCTCACAACTCCCACTGCATGTGCAATATCTAGTTTTGTGCAAACCATTGCATACATCAAGCTGCCAACTGTTGATGAATAAGGGACCTTGGACATGTATTCTATATCCTCGTGTGTCTTGGGACACATTTCCTTAGTTAATTTGAAATGGTTGGCTAAAGGTGTATTAACTGGTTTTGCATTTTGCATTCTAAACCTCTCCAACACCTTCTCTATGTACTCACCCTGAGACAATGTCAATTTGCGATTTTTCCTATCTCTTGTTATTCTCATACCAAGGATTTTTTTTGCAGCACCCAAATCCTTCATCACAAATGAATTAGCTAATTTCTTCTTGAGCACATTTATATCCTGCATATTAGACCCTGCAACAAGCATGTCATCTACATATAATAGCAAGATAATATAGCTTCCATTTTCTGTCCTTTTAAAATAAACACAGTGATCAGAATGACATCTACTATAACCATGTTTTGTCATAAACCTGTCAAACTTCAAATACCACTGCCTTGGAGATTTCTTTAGGCCATACAAGCTCTTCTTCAACCTGCATACCAAATTTTCCTTCCCTTTGACCTCATACCCCTGTGGTTGTTGCATATAAATCTCTTCCTCCAAATCCCCATGGAGAAAAGTTGTTTTAACATCTAATTGTTCAATATGCAAATATTCTACTGCCACAAGACTTAAAATAGTCCTAATTGAAGTCATTTTAACAACAGTAGAAAATATTTCATCAAAATCTATACCTTTCTTTTGTGCAAACCCCTTTACAACAAGTCTAGCCTTGTGCCACTTTATTCCTCCATGTTCCTCCTTCAACTTGTAAACCCATTTATTCTGCAATGCTTTTTTTCCTACAGGCAACTGAACCAAGTCCCAAGTATGGTTATTTACCAAGGAATCCATTTCCTCTTCCATGCCTTGCTCCCACTTATTTTTGGTGTCTACCTACATTGCCTCTTCATAACATTCTAGTTCACCAGAATCTGTCAACAATAAATAATACAATGAAGGGGAGTATCATTCAGGGGGTATACTTGATCCAGGTGGATATCGGTGGCCACCCACCTTTTCCGGTTGGCTCAAAACAGTTTTCTGACAATTTTGGCAATTTACTATTTTTAGCAGGTTTTAACTTCCGGGGCCATTTTAAGGGCTTAAATGAAGGTTTTTCAGGATCGAGGTTCTCAATGATAGTTGAAGGCATGATTGATCCCCCAAAATGAATCTCCTCGATGATACCTTTGCAACAAGCTATCATACGGCTAAAATGGAGATCGTATGCAAAAGTTACGACCCCGGGAAGTTGATGTACTAACTTACCCAAACGAGGCCCACATGACTTTTGGCGATTCATCTCCTAGGGTTAGGTTTTTGGATTTCTAGGGTTTTCAGCATTCCTGTTTATTGTAAAAAGGCCTTCAGAGCCTCATTGTACTCATCTTCTTACGAATGAGAGTAGCCGTCACATCTCTTCTCAGAGATAAGCTGCCACCATTCTAGCGAGTCTTTCACTCTGTATTTTTACAATCTTTATACATTTCTTTCATTAATAGAAATCATGTATTACTGTATCTCTGTGTTTATGGTTGCATATCTGATATATTTCTGTTATATTATTGGATATACATGATATCTTTGTGCATTTTTTATTATATATTCGCTCTCATTTTGTGTCGAAAATAATATGGATCAGTGGTATCAGAGCAGGTTGTTCTTGATCGTTTTTTCAGTGCATGTCCCCGACGAGTTTCGAGTATAGCAAGTTGGGTCTCGAGCTTGTCTCTCTTGAGTACAATCACTCTCGCACACCCAAAAAACCCTCAATGGTGGAAGAAAAGAAAAATGACGGAGCATACGATCATATCAGTCTGTTGCTTGAGCAAGCTCTCACGCGATAGAGGGATGAAATGATGGATAATTTTTCCCACATCCTTCAATGCCTGTCGATAGAAACATGCGCATCTTCATCAAGCGGCCACTTTGGAGGCACCTCGCCTTTCAAGGTACAAGTTAATTTTGATATTCATGTACTTGAAGGACAAATAGATACAGAAGCCCTAGACAAATGGTTAAATCTGCTAGAAGGTTATTTCTATGTTCACAAATTTTTCGACAAAGAAAAGATCACCTTCGCACTCCTTAAAGATCTCCCCCATGTCAAACATTGGTAGCAAACTAATTATTGGGTATGATAGAAAACCCCCATAACAAATATATGATAGAGATTGTAAATCATAATAGAAATTTACCTGGCAAATTCTTAAAGCGAATAAATACTCAACCAGCAGTGAATCAACACAATAGCCTTTAATTTTTTACCTAATTTGTTTTATACTTGTTAACCATGGAAAATTTGAACAGCAAGTAACATATACCTTATAATAGCTATTATTTACTATTGACAACATAGTATTAACTAATCTAAGGATTGGGATATTCAGTTCTTATTTTTAAAACCATTTAAATCCAATTTACTAGATGTGCTACGTCTCATCTTTTAGTATCTAAAGGACATTATCAATAATGTATACTGCTAGGAACAAGTAGTTAGATGAGACATAATTAGTAGTTAGCATTTTACTATTTTTGTCTCTGGTTAAAGGATAGCAATTCCCTCTTTAGGAACACTTATCTGATATCGGTTTGGGAAATTAGTTACAATGATATTTTTGTCTTAATATTAATCATTTAGTATGTACAGATTGATTTGTTGCGCAAGGAAATTATTGTGTTGTTGGAATGTCATAGTCGTCTTGTTGACTTTTCCATTGGGTGTTAGGGTTAGTCGTCATGTGTTTAATTAGTTATTTTGATCTCCTAGCATGTGGTTTTAGTTGGTGTTGAAGGCCTAGTTACGTTGTTGAGCCACGATTGTTGTCATGCCTATCACCTAGCGACGGCATGATCCCTGATGAGGGGATCATTGCATGCCGATAGAGGCGACTGATAACTCGACCGAAGTCTATGCCTCCTAATGGGGGCGTTGTTCATTGTAGAAGTTTTTGGGACTTGGTTTTGTAACGTCTTAAGGTGTTGGGTTCGCGCAACGTAGGGTTCTAGTTCCTGGTCGTCGAGATCGTTGTGTCGAGATGTGGATGTTTTCCTTAGCTTGTAAGCATCATCATGTTGTGTGTCCGGTAGGGAGTCGTTCCTATATTTTATTTACACATATTTCGCCCAGTTGATTGTTGTGTTAGTGTGTTGAGTCGTTGTTGTCTGTGGCCTAGTCTATGGGCATGGTGCTTGCAGTCAGAGGTGTTGTTTAGTTGGAATCACAGTTGTCGTCCTGTTTAAAAAAAAAAACTTGCTCTTTGCTTCGCTTTTTAGTCGTAACGGTTGAGGGGTCATTACATATGGTATCAGAGCGGGTTCAATCTGTGACTTAGGAACACTTCAGCTTTCGTTGATATGAAATTGATTATAATTTTGCTAATTAAGTTGACTTGTATTTTTGCAGGTAATCATGGTTAGAGTACACCGCGGAGGTAGACGACGGGGTGCTAGGGGAGGAAGCACGACGCCTCTAGTATCATCCATGCATGAGGGGTCTAACCCCCAGGGAGACGAACAGGTTGTCAAATAGGAGCAAATAGTGGTGGGTGATGTGGTTGCGTTGATGAGGTCTTTTCAGCGGATGTCTGAGTCATTGATCAGTCGTCTGGACAGAGATGAGGCCAGGGTGTTGGCACCCCTTGAGGGTCCATTGCGTGCTCTAGTCGGTACTGGTAGCATTCACCACGAACTCGAGTAGGTCAAATTTCCTGAGTTCTTTGGTGCCCCAAACGGTGCAGCCGCTAAGGCATGGTTGGAGAATATGGCAACGTGCTTTTCACTATGTGACTATACCTCCAACATGAAGATCTGCATGACGGTCTTTCAACTAAAGGGGAGCACTCTTCTATGGTGGAAGACACTCCTGTCGCAACTCAACATGGTCGTCGAAGACGTGTCATGCGAATTGTTCAAGGAATGTTTCGAGAGAGGTACTTATCAGAGGAATTTATTGAGCGTCATCTCAACAAATTTAACGCCTTACAACAAGGCAGTCGTATGGTGCCCAAGTATGAGGCTCGTTTTATGGAGTTTCTTCGGTATGCTCCACATATTAATACCGAGAAACTTAAGGTCAATTGGTTCTTGTTTGGTTTTAATGTTAGCATACATGCAAAGGTTGGGATTCTAATGCCTTAGACCTTGCATGATGTCATCCAGAAGGCCCTCATAGCAGACGAGGAGATTTTCAATGGGGATCAGAGCAGGACTCTAGCGAGACCTGTAGGGCAGGTGTCATCTGGTGCACAGCAACATTAGACACCAGCCAGACATACGCCTGGATATCATGGATTCCAGAGAGGATCCACTTTCACTACACCTCAGTGACCAACGCCTCAGCAGTGGACTCCTTATCGGAGACCACAACATCAGCAGTAGCGTTGACTGCAAAAGCAGCAATATAGGCCTATTCAGTAGAATAGACCAAGATTCTAGGATGATGGGCCGTCAGCTTCTACTTTGGGTACCAGGAGTACTGGAACGAAGAAGGGGTGTTGGACATGTGGGGAGCCACACTACCAACACAACTGACCAATGGAGAGGACTAGAGCATCTAAATCAGCTGGACCCACTACCATGGGATATTTGGGCAAGGCCCATTGGATTCATGCAATGGTGAATAATCATCAAGCAGAGCACCATTCGATTGTGCTCGAGATGTCAGGTACCTTCACTAACCAGACCCTTAGTATTTTGATAGATCCCAGTGCTACCGAGAGTTTCATTTCTAGTGCAATGCTAAAAAGGATTAAGGTAAAGACAGTCAAGCAGGATGAGTTTAGCTTTGTAGAGATGGCTTCAAGAGCCAAACAGAGGGTTGGAGGAAAGGTTTCGGGTTGTACCCTTAACCTGGGAGATTTTGTCACCAGGGACAACCTGTACGTCATGATCTTAAGATCTTATAACGTCGTGATCGGTATGGACTGGTTAGAATTGCATGAGGCGACACTCAACTCTAAGATGAAATGGTTGAGCTTGGTCGATGATGAGGGACAGAGACGCATGATTGTAGGTCGGAACTAGGGAGTTTCCCTGAGGTTTATCTCTTCTTTGCAGTTAAGGAAGAGCTTGCACAAGGGATGTAATCTTTATGTGATCCTTGCGTTAAATGAAAAAGGAGTAGTGAAAGGTCTAGAATGCCTTCCAGTGGTGGGAGAGTTTACAAACATCTTTTCGGAGGAGTTACCTGCGATGTCGCCAGAGAGGGAATTGGATTTTACCATAGACCTAAAACTGAGGACTGAACTGATAGCTAGAACGCCTTATCGGATGTCGACCCCAGAGTTACAGGAGTTGAGAATGCAACTGAAGGATTTGTTGGACCTGGGACTTATACGTCTAAGTGTGTCACCATGGGGTGTGACTATTATTTTCATACGAAAGAAGAATGGGTCATGGAGACTCTGCATTGACTACCATTAATTGAACAAGGCAATGATCAAGAATCAATATATGTTACCGAGGATTGATGATCTGTTTGATCAGATGAAGGGTGTTATGTTGTTTTCAAAGATCGATTTGCGATTAGGGTATCACCAGTTATGGATCAAGGAGGATGATGTCCCTAAGACTACCTTTAAGATGAGGTTTGGTCATTATGAGTTTACTGTGTTACTGTTTGGACTGACAAACGCCCCAGGGGTACTTATGAGTTTGATTAACGGGGTATTTCGCGAGTACTTGGACAAGTTCGTCCAAGTATTCATTAACGATATTTCAATTTACTCTCAGACGATGGAGGAGCATTACGAGCACTTGTGCTTGGTACTATAGTGTCTGCGAGAGCACAAATTGTATGGGAAGTTGTCCAAATGCTCGTCTTATCAATCGAAGATTCACTTCTTAGGGCATGTCATCTCCGGCGAAGGTATCGTCGTCGATCTAGCAAAGTTCAAGGCTGTTAGAAAAACAAGACCATGGAGCAATAAAATAAAACAAATGCGAAAACAAAACACAAAAGATACACAATACAATAGAGACATAGATTTACGTGGTTCACCCAATGTGGGCTACATCCGCTACAGAAATTGTCAAGTCCTTCTTTTATTATTATCCAGAAAATGAAGGGATACAACCTACAACAAACCCGTTGTTACTTCCTCTTCTTTCTCTCATAGTCTCCTATCTCAAAACACAATATTCGCCATAATGCATAGCCACAATACATTTCCCTCATAATAGAGGGTTGCCTTCTAGGGAAAAAAATGCTAACATAATTTCTACTGTTAGATCTACGACCTTATAATGAATGGTCCAGATTTACAATGAAATCAAAATATACATTTACAAGGCAATTTTTCCTTCTGGGGCTTCGCCCCCAAACCCCCGCTTTCCCCTGTACCCCCAGCGTGGAAGAGTGTACATACTTCTAGGGTGTAAATGCTTCATGGGGAATAAACATGACTGAAAGCAAGGACCTCTGAATCAGGAAGATAATGACGCTCCACAACCAACAATCTCCCACTTGGAGACTGATCTCAACAACTCCACCGATGTTGTATATGTTGGACTCTGAACCTTCTTGGACCTGACAAATTTCTCATCTTCATATTCATTCTTGAATACCAACTGAAACTGAGAAAGAACTCAGTTTCTCCCTGGTTACTCCCTTTGTTTACATGTCTGCAGGATTCTGGCTAGTGTGTATCTTTTCCAACTTCAAATGTCTATCTTCCAAGACAGATCATATGAAATGGTACCTCAACTGTATATGCTTAGTCTTCGAATGGAAGGTTGAGTTCTTTGCAAGATGAATGGCACTCTCACTGTCATAGTACAACCTGTTATTCTCCTGCTTCTTTCCCAATTCCTCCATAAACTTTTGTAACCATATCATCTCTTTACTAGCCTCTATAGCAGAAACATACTTTGCCTCTGTTGTTAAAAGTGCAACAACCTTTTGCAGTTTTGAAATCCAAGTTATTGTTGTTCCACCTATGGTAAAAACATACCCTGTGGTGCTCCTCCTGCTGTCTTTGTCACCTGACATATCTGAATCAACGTATGCTTGTTAAAAAGTGTTTGATCCTCCAAAACATAATGCATGAGTAGCAGTAACTCTCAAATGCCTGAGAATCCACTTTACTATCTCCCAATGTTCTTTACCTGGATTGTTCATATACTTGCTCACAACTCCCACTGCATGTGCAATATCTAGTTTTGTGCAAACCATTGCATACATCAAGCTGCCAACTATTGATGAATAAGGGACCCTGGACATGTATTCTATCTCCTCCTATGTCTTGGGACACATTTCCATAGTTAATTTGAAATGGTTGGCTAAAGGTGTACTAACTGATTTTTCATTTTGCATTCTAAACCTCTCCATCACCTTCTCTATGTACTCACCCTGAGACAATGTCAATTTGCAATGTTTCCTATCTCTTGTTATTCTCATACCAAGGATTTTTTTTGCAGCACCCAAATCCTTCATCACAAATGAATTAGATAATTTCTTCTTGAGCACATTTATATCCTGCATATTAGACCCTGGAACAAGCATGTCATCTACATATAATAGCAAGATAATATAGCTTCCATTTTCTATCCTTTTAAAATAAACACAGTGATCAGAATGGCATCTACTATAACCATGTTCTGTCATAAACCTGTCAAACTTCAAATACCACTGCCTTGGAGCTTTCTTTAGGCCATACAAGTTCTTCTTCAACTTGAATACCAAAGTTTCCTTCCCTTTGACCTCATACCCCTGTGGCTGCTGCATATAAATATCTTCCTCCAAATCCTCATGGAGAAAAGTTGTTTTAACATCTAATTATTCAAGATGCAAATATTCTACTACCATAAGACTTAAAATAGTCCTAATTGAAGTCATTTTAACAACAGTAGAAAATATTTCATCAAAATCTATACCTTTCTTTTGTGTAAACCCCTTTACAACAAGTCTAGCCTTGTACCGCTTTATTCCTCCATGTTCTTCCTTCAAGTTGTAAACCCGTTTATTCTTCAATGCTCTTTTTCCTGCAGGCAACTGAACCAAGTCCCAAGTATGGTTATTTACCAAGGAATCCATTTCCTCTTTCATGCCTTGCTCCCACTTCTTTTTGGTGTCTACCTGCATTGCCTCTTCATAACATTCTGGTTCACCAAAATCAGTCAACAATAAATAATACAATGAAGGAGAGTATCATTCAGGGGGTATACTTGATCCGGGTGGATATCGGTGGCCACCCACATTTTTTGATTGGCTCAAAACAATTTTCTGGCAATTTTGACAATTTACTATTTTTAGCAAGTTTTAATTTCCAGGGCCATTTTAAGGGCCTAAATGAATGTTTTTCAGGATCGAGGTTCTCAATGATAGCCAAAGGAATTATTTATCCCCCAAAATGAATCTCCTCGATGATACCTTTCCAACAAGCTATCATACGCCTAAAATGGAGATCGTATGCAAAAGTTACGACCCCGGGAAGTTGATGTACTAACTTACCCAAACGAGGCCCACATGACTTTTGGCGCTTCATCTCCTAGGGTTAGGTTTTTGGATTTCTAGGGGTTTTGGCATTCTTGTTTATTGTAAAAAGGCCTTCAGAGCCTCATTGTACTCATCTTCTTGCGAATGCGAGTAGCCGTCACATCTCTTCTCAGAGATAAGCTGCCACCATTCTAGCGAGTCTTTCACTCTGTATTTTTACAGTCTCTGTACATTTCTTTCATTAATAGAAATCGTGTATTACTGTATATCTGTGTTTATGGTTGCATCTATGATATATTTGTGTTATATTATTGGATATACGTGATATCTCTGTGCATTTTTTTATTATATCTCCGCTCTCATTTTGTGCCAAAAATAATTTGGATCAGTGGTATCAAAGCAGGTTGTTCTTGATCGTTTTTTTCAGTGCATGTCCCCGACGAGTTCCGAGTATAGAAAGTTGGGTCTTTAGCTTGTCTCTCTTGAGGACAATCACTCTAGCACACCCAATAAACCCTCAATGGCGGAAGAAAAGAAAAATGACGGAGCAGATGATCCTATCAGTCTGTCGCTTGAGCAAGCTTTCACGCGACAGAGGAACGAAATGATGGATAATTTTTCCCACATCCTTCAACGCCTGTCGATAGAAACAGACACATCTTCATCAAGTGGCCACTTTGGAGGCACCTCGCCTTTCAAGGTACAAGTTAATTTTGATATTCTTATATTTGAAGGACAGATAAATGCAGAAGCCCTAGACAAATGGTTAAATTCGCTAGAAGGTTATTTCTTTGTTCACAAATTTTTCAACAAGGAAAATATAACCTTCACACTCCTTAAAGCTCTCCCCCATGTCAAACATTGGTGGGAAACTTATTGGGAGTAGAGTTCCACAGAGGAGTCTGAAATACATGGGGTCGATCCCACTTGGGATTTTTTTGTGGATGCGGTAAAGGAACAGTATTACCCTATTGGAAACTATGAGGACCAGTACATGAGATGGACCACACTGTGGCAAGAGAGGGGCCAAGCAATTCTGGAGTTCATGAATACCTTCCATAACTTGCGCACCAAGCTGGGTATCAAAGACTCTGAGCGACATTTGGTTCTGAAATATCGTGGGGCTCTACACAAATACATCCAGACTGAAATGGATTTTCTGGACATCTCATCACTCGGTGTTGCTTTATCGATATGTTGTTAAAATCGAGCAGAAATTTAAGCACCAGAACAAACAGGATTTCGGATCATTAAATCCGCAAAAACCAGAGTATGACAAAGACAACCCTAACAAACAGTCTCCCAAAAACCAGTCCAAGACATAGGAAAAGAAGGGTCACGGGAAGACAAAGAAGGACACCGGAAAATGGTGTGATTTCCACAAAATCCCCTTGCACAACATCGATGAATGTCGCTCAAAAAATTCATTGATGAGTGAGATCAAAGACAAGGAGCTGAACCCTAATTCAGAATCTGATTCTGAAAATACTGGTAAAGGACAGATCATTAACGCAAACCCCACTACTATTGTCGCAATCGCAGCAATTCAACCAGAAGAACCAACAGATCCATAAGAGGGGGAGCGACTTTTTCATTCACAGATGTGGGTGAAGGGGACCCCGCTGCATTTTATTTTTGATAGCGGAAGCCAAAAGAACCTCATCTTAGCAGAGTTTGTCAAAGAGTTGGGATTGTCGACAACACCACACCCGCAGCCATACAACATCAGGTGGCTTCGCCAAGGACGAGATCTTTGTGTCAGCCAACAATGTCGATTGTCATACGGCATCCAGTCCTTCAAGGACAAGGTATTATGTGATGTTTCCCCACTGGATGTATGTGATGTTCTCTTGGGCCATCCATATATGTGGAAGCGCCATGTTGTTTATGAGTCTCGGCTCCATAGTGTCATTGTTACTTTGGGGGATCATCTCTACAGAATACCAAAGGTAGTTATGACTATTTTTACACCTAAAAAGTGTCGTAAGGTAGTATCTCATACTACAAAATTTAGCTTCTTCACAATCTGTTCAAAAGGGGAACAGAAGGACACTGCAACCACTACAGCCTCACCCCCTACACCTTCTATCCAACAGAAGCAAGTCGACAAGGTTGCAGGAAAGTGCAAAGATTCCTTCTGCACACCTTCCTCTCATGTAGCTCGACTTGTTGAACAGCATCAACTTCAACAGGTTCACGATAGACTTCCACAAACTAAGCAGCACGACGTCTCCAACAATACAAGCAGCTCAGCAAGATGCAGATCCAGCAAACGCTTTTCCCTCTCCCCCAAGAACTCAACGCAATGGAGACCATTGATTCCTAAGGATGGAGGATTTATCTAGGTGAATATCAGTGGCCACCCACCTTTTCTGACTGGCTCAAAACAGTTTTCTAGCAATTTTGGCAATTTACTATTTTTAGCAGGTTTTAACTTCCGGGGCCATTTTGAATGCCTAAATGAAGGTTTTTCGAGATTGAGGTTCTCAATGATAGACAAAGGAATGATTGAGCCCCAAAAATGAATATCCTCGAAGATACCTTTCCAACGAGCTATCATACGCCTAAAACAGAGATCGTATGCAAAAGTTACGACCCCGGGAAGTTGATGTACTAACTTACCCAAATGGGGCCCACATGACTTTTGGCACTTCATCTCCTAGGGTTAGGTTTTTGGATTTCT
>ML785131.1:57762-69492 GCA_009831015.1 Picea engelmannii | reverse complement strand
CTCAGAGATAAGCTGCCACCATTCTAGCGAGTCTTTCACTCTGTATTTTTACAGTCTCTGTACATTTCTTTCATTAATAGAAATCATGTATTATTGTATATCTGTGTTTATGGTTGCATCTCTGATATATTTCTGTTATATTATTGGATATACGCGATATCTCTATGCATTTCTTTATTATATCTCCACTCTCATTTTGTGCCGAAAATAATCTGGATCAATACTTAACCTGGTAGATTTTCTAACAACACTTACAGGTGTTTGAGGTACCTGTTGCTCATGTTGTTGTACATTTTGATTTTTTGGTTCCTTTGGAAAAAAAAATTCAGTGATCTCATCAAGCACTGTGTATTCTTGTTTTTCTTTTTCATGTTTCTTTCCCTGCAACTGATCTTTGTACATGAACTTCTCATTGTATATGACATCTCTACTCCTAATGATTTTGTTATTTTCATAATCCCATAAGCAATAACCAAAATTATTAACACCATATCCAATAAAGGTACACTTATTGGATTTTTCCTCAAGCTTTGTTCTATTTTCTTTATCAATATGGACAAATGCTTCATAACCGAAAGTTTTCAAAAAAGAATAGTTTACCTTTTTTCTTGTCCATTCCTCCTCTAGAATTCTACCATCCAAATAGCTTGAAGGTCCTTTGTTTATTAAGTAAATAGTAGTATCTACAACATCTACCTAGAACTGTAAGGGCAAACCAACATGCAATCTCATACTCCTTGCACGCTCTGTGATTGTCCTGTTCATCCTTTTTGACACACCATTTTCTTGTGGTGTCCTTGGAACTGTCTTCTGTCTATGAATCCCATGGTATGAACAGTAATCATCAAACTCCTTGCTGCAATATTCACTTCCATTATCTTATCTGAGACACTTTAAACTTTTTCCTGTCTCATTCTCAACCAAAGCTTTCCATTTCTTAAAAGTATCAAAAACATCAGTTTTTTGTCGAATGCAATAAACCCAAGTTTTTGTAGTTGCATCATCAATAAAAGTAACATAATAACGAGAACCGCCAAGAGATGATACATGAGTTGGTCCCCATACATCTGTATGCAGAAGCTCTAACCTTTCATTCTTTTTTTCTTTTCTGACTCTGAGAAATCTGACTCTCTTATGTTTTCCATAAACACAATGCTCACAGAAGTCCAAATAAATTTGTTTAAGATGTGGCAACAAATTTATTTTGTGAAGTATCTGCATTCCCTTCTCACTCATGTGTCCAAGCCTATGATTCCACAGTGTTGTATCCACTTCTGTAGAAGCTAAAGAGATAGAAGAGTCAGTATTACCAGTACATAAATACAATGTTCCTACCTTCTCTCCTTTTTCTATCACCAATGATCCTTTGATGACCTTCCACGTCTTATCTGTAAATATGGATATACAACCTTCACTTTCCTTAAATCTGGAACACATCTTACCTCTTTCAACAACCATTGGTTTCCATTGCGTTTCTTTATTTTTACCTTTCCCATTCCAACAATTTTACATGGTGCGTCATCACCCAAATGAACCTGTCCAAAATCACCTTGAACATAATCTAGAAAATGTTTCCTATGGGGTGTGGCATGAAATGAAGCCCCTGAATCTACCACCCAAGACTCAGAAATATTATCTACAGAAAGAATCAAAGCATCTTGAAACACATCACCTATTACATTTTCTTCCTGACTTCTCTCATGCTGTCCATCTCTTTGTTTCTTTGGAGCTTTGCAGTCTTTCTTTAGATGTCCTTTCTTCCCACAATTCCAGCACTCTATCTTTCCAAGTCTGGATTTGGATCTGCCCTTCCTAGAATTCTCACGGTTCCCTGAGCCCTTTCCTCTATCCTTTTGTCTTCCCCTTCTCTCCATGTTCAATGCATTACCTGATGTCTCACATGTGCTTTTCCATCGCATTTCCTCACTAAGGATAACACTAACAACATCATCAAATTTTAAAGTATTTGAACCATAGACAGAGTTACTTAAAACCATGACCAAGATGTTCTAGCTTTTTGGAAACGAACACAAGATTAGAAGAGCCATGACCTCATCATCAAAGTCCACTTTTACATAACTTAGTTGATTAGTAACCGTATTAAAATCATTTAAATTATATACAACAGACCCACCTTCTAACATCTTCATATTAAATAATCTCTTCATTAGAAATACCTTATTGGACGCCCAGGGTTTTTCACACAATTTAGCCAATGCATCCATCAAATCCTTTGTTGTCTTTTCCTTCAAAATATTGAAAGCCACCGACGCTACCAGGCTCAGCCGTATCGTTCCTAGAGCCTTTCTGTCAAGAATCTCCCATTCTTCATCCTTCATAGACGTCGGCTTCTTTGCTACTCCACCCAATGTTAGGAATAGATCCTTCTGATATAAATAATCTTCCATCTGCAACTTCCATAACTGGTAGTTTTGGCCGTCAAATTTTTCAACCCTAAACTTTCCATCTTCTGACATTGCTCCCACTCGAACCAGGAACCCTCCTTTCCTGCGAGTTACCTTTCACTCTGATACCAGTTGTTAGAAAAATAGGACCGTGGAGCAATAAAATAAAACAAATGCGAAAACAAAAGACAGAAGACACACAATACAATAGAGACACAGATTTATGTGGTTCACCCAATGTGGGCTACGTCCACCAGAGAAATTTCCAAGTCCTTCCTTTATTATTATCCAGCAAATGAAGGGATACAACCTCCACAAACTCGTTGTAACTTCATCTTCTTTCTCTCATAGTATCCTATCTCAAAATATAATATTCGCCATAATGCATAGCCGCAATACATTTCCCTCAAAACAAAGGGTTGCCTTCTAGGGAAAAAAACCCTAACATAATTTCTACCGTTAGATCTACGACCTTATAATGAATGGTCCAGATTTACATTGAAATTACAATATACATTTACAAGGCAATTTTTCCTTCGGGGGCTTTTCCCCCGTACCCCCCAGCGTGGAAGAGTGTACATACTTCTGGGGTGTAAATACTTCATAGGGTATAAACACGACTGAAAGCAAGGAACTCTGAATCAGGAAGATAATCAGGCTCCACAACCAAGAGAGGCTATTATGGAATGGCATGCGTCGATGAATGTCCCAGAAATGCGTAGCTTCATGGGTTTAGCAGGATACTATCGATGGTTCGTCAAGGGATTTTTGAAGATAGCAAATCCCATCACGGAATTTCAGAAGAAGAACAAGAAGTTTGTTTGGACAGAGAAATGCACTGAAGCATTTCGGAGGCTCAAGGAGTTGTTGATAACGTCACCGATACTAAAGGTCCCTGACATGGACGTGAACTTCTTGGTATGCATTAACGCATCCAAGGAAGGCTTAGGCAGAGTCTTGATGCAAGACAGTCGAGTGATCACTTACATCTCAAGGAATTTGATAAGGCATGAGGAGAACTATGCGACGCATGATTTGGAGTTGTTAGCAATTGTATATACCTTAAAGGTTTGGAGACACTACCTTGTTGCATGAAAATTTGAACTAAAAATGGACCAATGTGGACTACAGCACATCTTTACACAAAGCAAACTGAAAACGTGATAACGACATTGGTCGGAATTGCTTAGTGAGTACGACTTCGAGATTACTTACATAAAAGGAACAGTGAATTGAGTGGCAGATGCATGGAGTCGGAGACCACGCATCTTTTCAATGTTGTCGCTTCAGACAAATCTACATGAAAATATTTTAAATTTACAGCACGACGATGATTGGCACCAAGAGGTCAAGGATTTTATTGGACAAAACAAATTGATGGTACCAAGATTTCAAGGATTTATGTTTGATGAAGATGAATTATTGAGGTTTAAAAATCAGATTTACATACCACTGAACGACGAGTTGAGGAGTTTGATCCTAAATGAGGCTCACAGAGCAGTGTACATGGCCGACCCAGGAGTCATGAAGATGAGGGTGGACCTTAAACCCTTATTCTTCTGGATGGGAATGAAGGCAGACATAGTAAACTATGTGGCCAGATCTCTAGAATGTCAGCAAGTAAATACTTAACATAGACATCCAACAGGATTACTACAGCCACACGCTATTTTGGAATTGAAATGGGAGGTTATTTCGATGGATTTCATTGTTGAATTGCCACTGACAACAAGGAGAGACGACTCGATTTTTGTGGTAGTTGACACTCTGACGAAGAGTGCTCACTTTATTCTTGTGCATACGACGTATCAGGCACTTGACATAGCTAGAGTTTTCATCGGTGAGATTGTGAGGCTACATGGCGTACCTAAGAGGACTATATCTGATCGAGGATCAGTCTTTATCGGGCGATTTTGGACTAGTTTCCAAGAGGCCTTGGGAACCCAACTTAACTTTAGTATTGCATATCACTTGGAGACTGACGGAAAAACTGAATGAACAAACCAGATCTTGGAAGACATGTTGTGCATGTACGTGATGGACCAACAAAAGCATTGGGAAGACAATGACAAATGGAGCACCATTTACAAACATGAGAAAAGATCATCCTTCTCAAATAGAAAAGGTGCAATTACAAGTCATGAACTTTGTTAAAGAAGGAATCTATAGAAGTAAAAAGGAATAAGAAAATAAAATGACAGATTTCTCAAGCCAAAATAAAATCAAGAATGGAAACACCTTCAATGGCTATTGCTTTTCTTATCATAGCTTTGGCCATAAAGCAATGGATTGCAAGAAACTAGAGGAATGATATACAAGCAAATCCAAAAACTCAATTAGATGTTGGAGATGTAATTTTGTTGGGCACACAGCAAAATTTTGTCATACAATGAGATATTACAACTGTGATAGGTTTGGGCACAAATCCAAAAAATGCAAGAATACAAAAAGTCAATATTTGTATAAGTCATTCAAGTCGGTGACAAAACCTAATAAAAGTTAGAAGAATAAAGGAGATGACAAATATCCAAAAACACAATTAGAAAGAGAAGATCCAAAAAGCTGAATATCTCATAGAAAGATATGGAGAAGAAAATATGAAGGAGAAAGCAAGAAATATGATATTACAACTGAAAATGAAGAAATTAATAATAAGAACATGATGGGTAAAGGTCCTAATAAAAAATGTGAAATTCAATATGAAATAAATCAAGCCCAAGAAAAGGAAGTGCCTATAGAAGAATATGGGACAATATCAAATTCTGATGAAGTCATAATTTGTTAGCCAAAGAAAGAAAATACAAAAAGAATTTTAAATTGGGTTCTACAAAATCAAGGATTATGCCAAGAGTTTTTAAAATTAACAGGAGAAGAGGCCTTTTCAGGAAGAGCTACCCTTTCAAAAACAAAGTGGGAGAGTAGTCAAAGGCAAGCAGAGCATGAATGTAGGGGGAGTTACCCAAGTTCATATTTTGGGCAACAAAATGCAGACAAACAGAGGTTGATCATAAGGGGAGAAACCATTTTCCATTGATGTCAAAGGGGGAGAGTAACTTCATAGAGAAAAGCATCATCACAGGGGGAGTTTGTGTATGAAGTTAGTCTGTTTCTCTTAATGACAAAGGGGGAGATTTTTGGACATATTGTCATTGATGTGAACAGTCGATGTCATTGTGATGTGATGATAAGTTGTTATGATGAATTGTCATTGTTGAGTTATCATTGATGAAATTTTCATTGATTTCAATAGTCAAACAGTGTGCAGAGAATGAAAATGCCAGACAACATGCAGAGATCAAATCTTAGAAGGAAAAGTGCATTGCAGAAACATGATCAGATTAAGTTGTGACCTTTGGATACACAAGCACCAAATCAATGGCAGGGATTGATTGTGGAGCACGAAGGGAAAATTAAACAACACATTAATTCCAATCCTGCAATTAGCCTAGACCGTCATATTACAAGAGAAGGGTTGTTGGAGGACTGGTCAACGGTCAGATAGAGTCATGATCATTGGATATGCAAGCGCCAAATCAAGGGCAGGGATTGATTATGGAGAGAAAAGGGAGAATTAAACTATGCATTATTTCTAATCCCACAATTATTCTATATCGTCAGATCTCATCGACTCAAAGATCGACGACTGTGGTTGATCCACCAATAATCACACAACTTCAAATTGTGGAGTTTGGGCGATGGACTAAACCACGTGCAAGTTACGGTTCTGCAATCCACATCAACCGTTGGATCAAGTTGAGTGGAAGGACATAGTAAGTCATGAACCATAGATCATGGAAATTACATACGCATGGTCAGCCCGGCTTTGACCACTTCAGGTAAAATCAACCGAAGGAAATGTGCATGAAGGAATTTTAGCTGAAGTCGAAGTTATGAAGTAAACGTGAGCCATTCGATCATAGGAAACTTTTTGGGAAAAAAAGAAGATTCATTGGGTTTAAACCAAGGAAAAGAAGCATCGTAGAAAAATCAAGTCATCGATCTAAGATCATGATCAACGAACAACATTCATTTCGGGTTAAAAGTTGTGAGGAGGTTACACTTCAGGTAATCTCACTTCGGGTAAAACGAGAAGTAAGAAAGGTTGAAGTCTCAAAGTGGACATGAGTCGTTTGATCTTAGGAATACTTCAGATAATATACTAACCATTCGATCTATATAAAGTGGAAGGATAGAATAAGAAAATACGAAGGTTGGAGCCTCAAAGTCCCGAAGTAAATGAGGACCATCAGATCTGGAAAATACATGATGGTCACTAGATCAGAATAGTGGTCAACTTCGGCACTGACCACTTCGGAGAAAAAGGATTCATAACATATGAGTTCACTCGAAGGCCAAAGTTTTGAAGTCACTCTTAGCTGTCGATCTGAGATACATTTTGGGAGTTAGGACAACCGTTAGATCCAGGAGAAGAACATGTGCCAGATAAGGAGATCCACGTCAACAAGGACATGTGGCGCAATCAGATGATGACAAGTGTCAAAGTGCAGTTGGGATTTCAGGTATGTGTAAGTCACGAATCTAAGTGACATGTGGTAGCCACTCAGTCAGTGCCACTTCAACAAGTGACGTCAGTAAGTTACGTCACTCTGATAGTTTTACTTCGGAAGTTTCACCACCAGCAAATTCCTGAAGTCTCGAAGTTCTGAAATGAATGAGAACCGTTCATCGTGCAAGTAAACTCCAACCATCCGATCTACTTCGTCAAAATGAACTCTGGAAGATTGTGAAGGAGAAATCACCCAAAGTGTTGAAGGTCGAAGGTAATGCTAACCGTTGATTTAATTCGGGAGTGTTATCGGTCGTTGATCAAGCACATTGGAAGGATAGAATAAGCGTAAACTATGAAGTGACGCTAATCGTTTATCTACTTCAAAGAGCGTTCTCAATCATTGAATATTATAGACACGTGTCTTTTATTCAGGCGATTTGTAAAGAGGCTGGAAGTCACGAAGGACGAAATCCCAAAGTACCAACGGTCGTCCATCTCATTGGGAGATTAAAACATGTCCGTTGATTTTGATAAGTGATCAAACACTCACTTGGCCTAGTGCCTGGTCACCACCTATGGTCATATGAAAAAAAGAAAGAAAGGGGAAAAGAAGAGGCAGCGCTTAAATCAATGAGCCTGTGGTTTTGCGCATATGGTCATATGTAAATGGTTTGAAGGAAGTGCCTCATAAAGATTTAATTCGATAGAGAGTTAACACTAGAATAATACAGATAAATGATTAAAAATCAAATATGATATGTTGGTGAACTGAGAACACAGCAGAAGCATGAGTACGATATAATGATTCGATCCATGTCTGTGATAAACTCATGAAGACAAAAGAACCAACACACAGTCATGATTAAAAGAGAGTTAATTCATGAGCATTATGAATAAAGAATAAAAGGATAAATGATATTGATTAAAGATTAATATTATCATTTAAATGAAAATGTATAATGGTTCAATTATAAAAAGACACAATGATTTAAATTCACACCAATTGGAAGACTATATAAACAAGAAGAAATGGTGAGAAGATGTGTAGTTGAATTTTTTGAAGTATATATATGTTAAGTACTAAAGATTGAATACAAAAGCACCACAACAGATATACAAGAACAATATGCAAAATCTTCTTTATTACTATCAAACCCTTAGGGTCGTGCAACACCATATAATGGATCCTATTATGGAAGGGATCCTCTCATGTTCACTTGCCTCTTCGAGGGGGCATCCTCCTATTGAGCTACCGCTCCAAATACAATATTTCTCTTCATGTCTCATTACATTGCTTGAACCCCTTTATATAGTGCTATCATCTCCTAAGAACATTCTAGAGGAGGAATCTTCTAGAAGTAGAACCTTCTAAGAAGCCCTCTTACATTTATTATATCTAATTACCCATTTATTATATTTAACTACCATAGTGGGCCTTATTTGATAATATAGTGGACCTAGTCCACCTTACATTGAATGACCTCCACTATTATCACTATGGGCCCTCTAGGCCCCCCCACTACCAGTCTAGCTACCTTACATTCCATCCCCCTTATGAAAGTGTTGTCCTCGACGCTTGATGTACAACCATATACTAGGGTCCCATGGATAATTGTGGACCATAATGTTAAAGAAGACTAAAGAACCAAGGTCCCATGTAGAAAGAAAATCCACCATACTGAAGTAGTCCAACCACCATTGTAAGCCCGGATCCCATGTCCAAGTGCTCATGTGAACTCCCTGTGGAAGATTTTGGAACCCAATAACCAACTCCAAATGATGCTCCAAAGGCTGACACCTATCATGTGGATCCAAATAAGAAGATCCATCCACATAGTGGAAAAGGGTCGTAGCAGAATCTGGAATGAATAATACCACTATAGAATATGTAGACTGAACACTGGTAACTAGCTCTTGATGTGGGACATTGATGTTCTCTACAGAAGGTGGAGTAGAGTCATCAAATAAAATATGAAAGTGGTTGTCATCCCATAAATAACAACTATCCATATACCAATCATCACAATCTGCCTCAAAATCATACCAAGCATATATTTCTTGATTATATTCATCCCTGAGGCCCTCCATAAGTAATCTCTCCTGCATGTTATTCAATGAATCTTGAATACTATGAAAACTATCATTGAGACCATATGTGAGGCTATCTGTGAGGTTGTTTGTGAAGCCATGTACAAATGCATCTAATCTGTCATCCAATGTGTGAAACAATTAGCTTTGAATGATTTAAGAATTTATTTTAGGTTTTGAGAAGAAATATCCATCTGAGCACCCTATGAACTCTTCAGTCCCCCAACCATCATGAAAAAAAACCAAAAATAGATCCAATAAGTTACGACAGAAAATCGCGGTTTTTTCTCGAAAAACCCTAAAAAAATGTTGAAGTTAAAATGCTCATAACTTCACTTCCCGGACTCCGTTTCAGCTTATTTTTTTTTTGAAATTGGGTGAAATTGTGAGAAGAACTCAGATATGTAACTTGATTGGAAAAATTCGGCCTCCAATTGCTACAAAAAAAATAAAAAAATTAAAATCGTGTCGCCGTCCGCCGAAAAAAAACCCTAAAAATGTGTAGATTTTAAAACTTCAATATCTTGACCTTCCGGACTCCGTTTCAGATGATTTTTTTTTCAACTTGGGTATTTTTCTGAGAGGAACTCAGATATACAACCTATTTATACAAATTTTGTATATAAATATACCAAAAAGTTCTGGAATGTCTTGGCCTTCTTTTTTCTTCTCCGAAAACAAATCTACAAAAATAAAAAAATATTTGCTCACAATGTCTGCCAAGGAAAGTGCTCTGATACCACTTGTTAAGAACCAAAGCCCTGAATGCAAAAGCACCACAATAGATATAGAAGAGCACTTTATGGATCCTATTATGGAAGGGATCCTCTCATGTTCACTTGCCTCTTCGAGGGGGCATCCTCATATTGAGCTACCTCTCCAAATACAATACTTATATTCATGTCTCATTACATTTCTTGAACCCCTTTATATAGTGCTACCATCACCTAGGAACATTCTAGAGGATGAATCTTCTAGAAGTAGAACCTTCTAAGAAGCCCTCTTACATTTATTATATCTAATTACCCATTTATTATATCTAACTACCATAATGGACCTTATTTAATAATATAGTGGACCTAGTCCACCTTACATTGAATGACCTCCACTATTATCACTATGGGCCCTCTGGGCATCCTATGAACTTATTGGGTGAGTTCATAGGATGCTCAGATGACTATTTCTTCTCAAAACCTGAAAGAAATTATTGAATCATTCAAAGCCCAATTGTTTCACACATTGGATGACAGATTAGATGCATTTGTACATGGCCTCACAGACAACCTCAATGATAGTTTTCGTAGTATTCAAGATTCATTGAATAACATGCAAGAGAGATTTTTTATGGAGGGCCTCAGGGATGAATATAATCAAAAAATATATGCTTGGTATGATTTTGAGGCAGATTGTGATGATTGGCATATGGATAGTTTCCATTTTTGGGATGACAACCACTTTCATATTTTATTTGATGACTCTACTCCACCTTCTGTAGAGAACATCAATGTCTCACATCAGGAGCTAGTTACCAACGTTCAGTCTACATATTCTACAGTGGTATTATTCATTCCAGATTCTGCTACAACCCTTTTCCACTGTGTGGATGGATCTTCTTATTTGGATCCACATGATAGGTGTCAGTCTTTGGAGCATCATTTGGAGTTGGTTATTGGGTTCCAAAATCTTCCACGGNGAGCACTTGGACATGGGACCCGGGCTTACAATGGTGGTTGGACTACTTCAGCATGGTGGATTTCCTTTGTATATGGGACCTTGGTTCTTTAGTCTTCTTTAGCATTATGGTCCAAAATTATGCATGGGACCCTGGTATATGGTTGTACATCAAGCGTTGAGGACAACGCTTTCATAAGGGGGATGGAAGGTAAGGTAGCTAGAGAGGTAGTGGGGGGGGGCAGAGGGCCCATAGTGATAATAGTGGCGGTCATTCAATGTAAGGTGGACTAGGTCCACTATATTATTAAATAAGGTCCACTATGGTAGTTAGATATAATAAATGGGTAATTAGATATAATAAATATAAGAGGACTTCTTAGAAGGTTCTACTTCTAGAAGATTCCTCCTCTAGAATGTTCTTAGGTGATGGTAGCACTATATAAAGGGGTTTAAACAATGTAATGAGACATGAAGAGAAGTATTGTATTTGGAGCGGTAGCTCAATAGAAGGATGCCCCCTCGAAGAGGCAAGTGAACAGGAGAGAATCCCTTCCATAATAGGATCTATTGTATGGTGTTGCCCTACCTCAAGGGTTTGATATAATAAAGTTGTGTTTTTCTATATTGTTCTTCTATATCTATTGTGGTGCTTTTGTATTCAGGTCTTTGGTTCTTAACAATATATTTATATATAATGGATTGAATGAAGATTCATTCTATCAGGTTGGTGCCTCTTTACAAGCTGGGTCTTGTATGAGGATTGGATTCCTCACATCTCAACTAGATTTGAGATCAACAAGTTGGGACTTGTTATGAGGGTTGGATTCCTCATTTCTGAGTTGGATCTAAGAACTACAAGCTGGGTCTTGTAACAGAGAGCTAGGTCTCTCATAATTGTTTGAAGATAAAATTCAAAGATTGATCTTATGTATTCATTCAAGTTAAATAAATAAATAAAATATTTATTCTTTTATATATTGGTTGAGAAAATGAAATAATTATATGTTGTTTAGTTAATTTATGAAAATTGGAAAATTGTCCAAAGTTTTGTGA
>ML785131.1:17599-37163 GCA_009831015.1 Picea engelmannii | reverse complement strand
CCAAATAACAAAATATTAAAATAAAAACTAAAACTAAAAAAAATATATGCATTAATAAAACAACATATCCTAAGTCTAAACATCACATCACATCTCACATAAACTCAAATTAACGACCATAAATAATCCTGGAACCCCCTGGCCATCCGAACTTTAACGAGAGGGGGTCTGAAATGAAGTTGTTTCATGAAACCACTCCCAGACACTTTTCATCTCCACAGGCTAGCGGACCCCGCCCCCCTAAAACCACTTACCACCTCAAGGGGGTTCGGAATACCACCTTGCCCCAAAAAAAAGCTGCTTTCATAACATTTTTGACCAGCTGATTTCTGAAGGCGATTCCGGGCAAACTAAAGAGAATTTTGAAAAAATGAGAGAGGTTTTTCTCTGTAACAGGATGGAGAAAAAAAATATCTCCCAGTTTTTGCACAGGTGCCACGAGCAAGGATAATCAAAGCCATCTTCGAGCCCCATTTTTTCAGTTTTTCATTTTTCTGTTATAGCCCTGATTTTGTGGGGGTTGTTTCGGTGAGATGGAGGCAAATTTGGCGAAACCAAAGGAGGTTTTTGTCCATCACATGCTCATATAAAATAACCTCCTTCATTTTTTCCCTGGGTGTTAGCATTGAAGAGAAATAGATGTTTGAGTGGACCCATCTTTTGCAGAAATTCATCCCATCTTTCATGGCGAATAGTTCCAGATTTTTGGGGATTTGTTGCTATTTTTGGCCGAGGCGGTTGAATCCAACTTCCTAAACTTGAGGGGGGATATCCTATTTATTGATGTGATTTTAATGTAAAAGGGTTGTTGATTCTGGCACCCAAGAACGCTATTCTCTGTAGTATTTTTCTGATTCACCGGGAATACAAAGGGACTTTTTCACAGGATTCCTGTATGTCGACAATTGGTGAAGTTTTCTTTCTTCCTTGAATGTGATTCTACTCAGTCTTCATTATGTTTCTCTTTTTCTAATTATCAAAAGGAGATTTAACTTAAAATTTATCTCGGATACTCTGTGTAGTGCTTTTGAAAATCTAAATGTTTTCCTCTAATACTACAATAAAGAAATTCTTAAATGATTTTTTGTTGTAGTTGATCATCTCGTATGTTCCTTCTCTACATCATTTTATTTTTAAATGATCCAATGCCTGCATTACCTTGACCTGTAAAAACACCTTATAGACATGTGTTTAATTTCAAACTTAACACAGGCCCCATAGCCCAATGGTCCTCTTTTGTTGTCTCAACTAGAAACTCTAAGAATATATCTTATTCCTCATAGCTAGCCTAATATCTTATTCCAAACCAAGCTAAATTTGACAGAGAGATCCCTCTCTGAGTCTTAGAGGGCTAGATCCCTGACTCAAAGTGGTTTTGATGTTGCCTCTGTGGCTGCCTCCATAGCCTTGGGAAAATTACAAAGTGATAAAACAACCCAATCAAGCCTTCATCCCCTCTCACATCAGGAGAAAGGTGAATCAAGTTGTTGATGAAATGGCTAGTTTTGGAACAAAATGGGAAGGACCGGAGCTCCTCTGCCAAACTTCCCTCAATCTGACTCACCCCATCCTCCAGCAGTGCACTGAAAAATCCACAACCACAGACAGGTCCCTGGATGGGGTGATAGTGCAGGACACATGGCACTTGGAGGTGGTGATAGGCAGCTAGCATGGCAATGGCCATGTTATTGAAGCATGGAACACCACTCTGCCACCCCCATGCATTTAAACTTCACTTGTGACGGCCCAGACACCATTACTCCTGGTGTGCTTGGCCTCCTCCTTTTGTCCCCTCCATGGCACAGCTCCATGAATTCCCCATTACTCTGTGCGTGCGCCACAACCTCCTTCTGCAGCCGCGAAGCCATGCCTCATTCCAGTCACATTTGTGGAAGTCTCCTCCCTTTGTTGAGATCCCCTGCAACTGGATTTACCTCCATCTCCTCCTCGTCTACTTAGACTCTTCCCCTGGGCATACTCTCTCCCTCAAGGCCGTCATAATGCCAATGAAAAGAGGTAAGGCTCGCCCTGGCAGCCATCCTGGCCATAGTTGGTTCTCAGCCCAATGCCTACACCATCCCCTGGATCATCCACCTTGCACTCCTCTCAGTGACAGTCTGAGAAATGGCCAAGCAACCTCCCGACCCCCTCCTCCCCTCCTGCTATCCGGCTGGAATGGTTGGCTCTCTCCAACATTTCAGTGGGTTTCCACCCAGGACCCTCCTTTGACCTGACCTCTTCATCAGTACCGCCTCCTGCAGTCCCACCAAACTCACCAGCGAGTGCACCTAACCTGCAAGATAATTCCTTCACTCGCCCGCCCTCGGGAGTGCCACCATTTCTCCAGGGGACTCAGTCAGGGACGCACTCCTTCTCAGACTCAGCCCCAGACTCAAAATTGCAGGATAGTATCGCTATCCTCCACGGTCTGGTTTTTGAGCTGAGACAGGGTCTGGATGACCTCCAGTTTCGACTGGAGATATTGGATAGTAATGCCTCCACACTCCTGCAAATCCTCTCCACCTTCTAGGGGGTTTTTCACTCTACACCAGACGCAACTGGAGCGGAAGCGGACGCACATGCAGGCGACTGAGGAGATGGGGGGCTTCCCACAGGAGAAGGAGACTTGGGTCTGGCCATGCACGTGGCCATGGACGAGGCATACACACACGTCGAAGAAGAAGCATTCGGGGACTACATTGCAGCAGGAACGGGCATGCATGAGCCCATGGAAATGGGAGGCACACGGCCCGACGCTGGAAAGGAAGAAGGTGATGCAGACGTTGCCACACATGAGCAAATGGAATGGGGGGGGAAGTTGTCGAAGAGGAGCTCTGGGATCCATCAAACTTTGTCACCTTTCCGTCTGGATGGACAGGTTATAAGCCAACTGTATGACCAGCACAGGTGTCCCCATATCACGGTTTTCCTTATGTTGCCTCATGGAGGCCAATACCAGGTTCAACTTGTTATTTCTAGGTTTTAGTTTATGATGTCTATTTTGCGATGTATCTTTAAGACTAATAGATATTTTGACTAATCTAATACTGACTGGCTGAACTGGTTTCCCCTCAGGGAAGTTCAGTTTTTACAACACGAAACTATGGCAAATTTTGTAACTCTAGTTTTTTGAAGATTTTTTATATAAATTTTTACTTATTTAATAATAATAATAGTAGAGGGATATAAGATGTCATCCATTGGAATATACAATTAAAAAACCCATTGGAAATAGGGCCATAATTAGTTGGACAACAAAATCATTATCAATAGTAGCTACTTCATGCATGCATCAACAATATAATAGGAAGGCTAATTAATATGGCACATATGGCAATGCAATAGAGTTGAGGTGGCTACATCATCAACATGGTAGAGCTACAATATAGGACATGCTAGACTATCACCATGTAGGGGGAGCAATCCTACCCAGATTAGATTTGAAGTCGGGTCATCTAATTCATAGCAATCTCTAAGTTGTCACTAGATCACTCCTAACCAACTAAGTGGTGGTTGGATGTAAGGCGAACATGGGTGGAGGACCCATAACACATCTATGTAAAAAAAAAACTACTTCTTTCTTTACCCATTATCATTGGGAAAATATTTTATTATTTAGCATAAACTACACAATATATGAGATAAAGAATATGCCCACTAAAATTCAAAAATGGGTTAATTTTATAACCATTTTCAAAGTTACGAATAAACCACAATCAAACAAACTTGTATATTATTAATCAATAACAAAAATAAAATTATATATATAACACACTCTATGTCGTCTTTCAATGCGAAAGGAGTCTAATGCTCTCACAAGTAGAAAACAACCCAAGTATTTAGATCCTCCTAGACAAAGGTATCCTTTATTATACCTGCCGATAGGCATGGTATATAGTGTTGAGTTAGGTTTGACTTTCTATTAGTTCATGGTTGACCATAAAATATACACCCCTTCATCTAAAGTTTTAAAAAATAATGATTAATTTTAAATTTTAAATCTCATTTATGTGATATATTATTGGCCAAAAACTTTGAAGTCTTATTGTTGCCTTTACTTCCCCCAATGTAAATGTAATAAATATTTATGTCATCTAGTCATTTCATGCCTACTCCTCTCCCTATCTCCTTAAACAATACTTTCATTATTATATTCGGCAGGTATATGCTACCTAGTAGCCTTGTTTGTTTTCAACACAGCCCGTGATTGGCATTCATAGAAATATAAATGATTTGAAGTACAATTTTATTTATTCTTGGGAAGAATGTTAGCCACTATCGATGACAATTTAACCCTTTGGTAATTGTGAAGGGTTGGTATGTAAATTTGTCATTTGGTTAGTAAGGAGTTATGTCATGGTTTTTACTAGGTCGATAAACGTACATCAATATAATTATGTTAGTATATAATGTTTATAATTATAATTGTTAGTATATAATGTTTATAATTATGTTAGCTTATAATATTAATAAATTTAAAATTAATTGTACAATAAGACAATTATACCTTTTAACATATAGACATTTGAGAAAATAGTTTAACGATGAAATTAGAGACAATTTTCATTTCAATTCTAAATATTATTGAATTATTTGAGTTGTGCATAAGCACTTTGCAAAATGAGAACCAAACCAAATAAATTGCAAAACCAAATAATTATCATAGACCAATTATTTAGTTCTCCTTAACTAGGTGCTTGGTGAAAAGAAGAATTCATATAATTAAAATACAATGGAAGTTATAGGGTATAGCGTTGTAAACTAAATTAAGGATAATTATTTATACTAATTATTTAGTTCTCTTTAACCAACTATTTGGTGAAAAGAAGAAGTGATATCATTAAAATACAATGGAAGTTACAAGGTTGTCAACCAAATTAACAATCATAAGGATAATTATCTAGTTCCCTTGGGACATAGTGCTTGGTGAAAAGAAGAAGTGATATCATTAAAATACAATGAAAGTTACAAGGTTGTCAACCAAATTAACAATCATAAGGATAATTATCTAGTTCCCTTGGGACATAGTGCTGAGTAAAAGAGTAATGCAATTCAAAATACACGATATTACATGGTTGTCAATTAGATGGGCAATAATTTTTAGTTTGGGTTCTAGGATCATGCTGCTAATCTAATTTTTGTATGAGAAAAAAATTAAAAATGTTTTCATTTATGGATGGAGTTAGTTTTCTATCTAATTGTCATATCATCCTAACATGGATGGAGTTAGTATGAGTTAGTTGGTGGGATGATCCTCTACATATCATCTGTGAGTTTATTTATTCCAACATTAGTTAATATATATTTTGTCATAAAAAAAAATTAGCATCCACAGAGATGGTTTCAGTTGAGCGTAGTATGGAAAGTATTTCCACTACTATGTTATCCCTATGCGAGTTCTCTTCCTCTTGATTAGTGCCCACATGGAAAATAGAGTAATGCCCACATGTGCTTAGGAGGTAGAGAGGTGCAGTGGAAAAAAATAAACTTAGCGAAGATACAAAGATAGAAGATTGAATTTTAGTTAGTGGTTTATGAAGAAATATGTGAAGTGTAATATCTCTTAACATTTGAGAGATCTACAAGGAGTAATACATCACAGTGAACCTTTAATATGAGTGGAACCTAAGCTAAGCTAAGTATTATAGAAGAGAAAAATCCAATTGCTCATTTGAACGCTAATGAGATCTGTGTCTCTTCCTCTCTACATGACTAACAAGGTAGTAAGACAAGAGGTAATGGATGGTGTTGATTCTAAAGGTATAACAACTTCCTGGAAGGAAGTAATCTCTCTAATGAAAAGTGCAATGCCTCTAAATTGTTTTGATGTGAGTTGAAGAAATGATGGAATATTCTCCCCTGTTGTCCCTCCTCCCCCACCAAAAGTTTATTTCTCATATCTTTCCAATTAGCTAGGGATTCTTCCACCGATGAGTGTGTAGTGAATTGTAGACAACTTACTTGTCTACACTAGGTAGGGACACTAATTCCCATTCCAAGTTTGGAATTCATGATGCATTCTTATCCCATCAAATGGGTTTTTGACCATCACTCACTTCATAGAATGGGAAGGGATTTTCAATTGAGTGTAGCTTGAGTGGTTGTGAGGAAAATTTGTTACCCTTCCCACTCTGGTTGAAATCCCACTTTCTGACATCTTTCCTCTCAGTGAGTTGATGAGATATAAATAATCTATTCGTGAGTTGTTGACCTAGCCTCATGCCCTAAAGAATCTAGGGTTTACACTTGGTATTATCCCCAAAATGAGGGGAAGTGCTCAAGAAGATTCCCATAGATATATTACCTAGAAAAAAACAGAATGGGAAGGGATTGAGCCCATATCCACATATGAAACCTTAGAGGGAGGGTTGGGCTCTTTACTCGATGTCATAACCATTCAAGATGTGGTTTGGGAATTGCCTTTGCAGGTGTCTTCTCTGATGATCACCATCCTTTGGGTTTAGTGTTTTTAATGTTTTTCCCTAGGAGGATCATGGTTACTGGATGAAAATCCTACAAATGATATGTGTATTAACAAGACCTACGATGAAACGTTGTGTTCTCATAGTCTTCAGACCTAGGAAGGAAGACAATCTCAACACTCTACCATGATATGATTTAGTAGGCCTTCTCTTATATCAACCTTTACACATATTTTAGGGGACTTGATGATGATTCTCCTCCAAACTAACTACAATCAATTTTTTGGACACAAAAGTTTATTTTGACTACTAAGAAAATCTAATTTACAAAGTTTTATACAAAAAGGAGTGCATTGTGCATGGAACCTCCACAATGACTAATAGAAACTAAGAAAAAAAAATTAAATGAGTTTGAAATTGTATGTATAAAAACACAACCTAGATGAGGTAAAACTTTGACCAATACAGACATAAAAGTTCCCTAGTTTACAAAATTTAGGCTCTCATGCAGGGGAAGTATAGGCATCTAAACTAGAAAAACAACCACCACGAGTTATAAATAGTTTGTTCAGGTAAGAACACACCCCAAATCCATAGTGAATAGATACCAACTAAAGTTAAAAACCCTCAATCATTGTGAATCATCACAACAACAAGTCACCAATTAGGATAACAGATCAACAAGGACTAGGGTTACCGGAAGATAGTGGAAGCAACACATAAAGGATATCACCCATATGAAAACAACACCCATCAATCAACACACACTATGCATGTCGGAAAAAAATGATTTGTGTACTATTAAAAACACATATCCATAAGAAAACACTACCTACCAATAGAAAACTAGGCACATCTAATGCAACTCTGTAATGTGGACCCATTGCCTAAAGAATAAAGTGGAGAATGCCATGGAAATCTACCACAATGGAAAGTCACTAGACATGCAATGAAAGTGCCATTGAGAACAATGAAGGTACATAAGGGTCATCGGAAAATAATGCCCACAATTCAAAGCAAGGGCCAAAGAAGCCAAAGTGAAAGGGTAAAGATCCACACACCACCAACACGGATTCATCAGTGACCATGAAACCCCCAAAAAAACGTTCCAAAGAATAACTAACATGTGAAATTCATAATGAATGGTAAATAGGAGCAAACTACCACTAGAACCAAGCCACAATAAATCCCAAGAAACCCTCCATGAGTGTTGCAATGCTACTCTACTCCTTGCCACAACCTTCTCTTCACACAACATGGCCATCAATCTGTGTGATTCACTCTAGTGGTGAAACACTAAAGGATGGGAAAACCTTAAACACAAAACTAAATTTCCATAAATGCAAGTGAAACCTTGATGTTTTACAAGGTTCCAAACCTAAACCTTATTATGTCAAGGTTCTAGAGTAGGTATTTATGGCAAGTATGTATAGTGCTTAAGATTTGTGAAAAGGTTATGAGATAGGTGGCATCTATGTGAGAAGGATTTTGTTAATTTCTGATCTCTTTTTATTTCTCCTCAAAAATTTAGGGATCAACTAAGTAAATTTTTAAAAATATATATCGAGTATATTTGTGATCATTAAGTGAATGCTCATATGTCATAAGTAGATAGGCAGACTCTACAATCTCACCTAGAATGATATTGTAGAGCAAGAAATGTTGGGCACGTTAAACTTCAAGACCTAAAGTAAGGAAAATACCAACACTATCACAAGGCCTTGTTTAAGTGTTAACTAAAATGCCCCATCATCATCGAAATTTGCGAAATCATAGATTTGCAAACTTCGAAGCATTGATTGTTGGATTTGCATTTTTATTTATTTGGGTGAACCCAGAGACCCCCCCAAACACTTATATCATATCTATGAAGTGGTGAAATTGAATCTTTGGTGTGGTTAGATTGCAATGTCAGTTTTCTAACTAAATGTATGCCAAAAGAATCATCGAGAAAGGGGGGAAAACATAAAAAAGTGGGATGCTTTTGTTAATTCTTAGGCAATGTTGTTCGTCTCAATAATTTGACATGCAAATTGGGAGTTTCCTCTAGAGGCATTTTCTTTGATGATCACCAACATCTAGGATTGTTTTTACCCTATAGGGATCATGGATGCTAAAAAAGAATCCTTCCATTCATCTCTTTGTTGATAAATCCTACAAAAAAAACCAATGTTCTCATATTCTTAAGACCTAATACTAAAGATAATATCCACGCCATACCATGATGAGATATGGTAGGCCTTTTCTCATGTCAAACTTCTACACATATTTTTGCAAACTCAATGATGACTCTCCCTTCAAACTAACTAGTCATTTTTTTACACAAAAACTTCTTCTGACTATTAATAAAATGTAATTTGAAAATATTTTATACCAAAAAGGGTTGATCATGCATGCATAATCCACGAGAATCATGTTGGTTCCCTATTTTACAATTTTGGGATGGCAGAGTTTTGTTGGGGGTGCAGGGGGGCGAAATCCACCCGTGTGGGGGTTCGGGGGCAACGCCCCCAAGAAATTTGTTTTTGCCTCGGGAAACATGTCACATTTTCCTCGATTTTCATGTCCATTGTTGGGTGGTTTTTCGGCACATGGTTTTTGCCGATGGTTTTCTATTTCCGGTTAAGGAATTAGGGTTGTTGACTAATCTAGTTCATTGGGTTAGGGTTTTGGATGTCATTGGATCATATATGTATATTGTATTGTAAACAATGTAACACAACGAATGAATATAGAATATGTTGGTTTTCCTGGTTTGGGTTTCCAGGGGAAAAATATCTATGTAATGTTTGTATTTGCCATTGTATTTTTTCTTTTCTTTTACTGAAAATCTCTTTGCAATAAATATTTTACAAGGTTAAAATCTACATTTGGTATCAAAGATTTGTTGGCTTCAGGGGGACGCCTTTGTGGTCAAGGGTTTGGCTCAGGACTGTGATAAGCCTTGTTACATTGGGAGATCTATGGTATTGATTTTTCAGGTGAAAATAAATGGCAATAAATTCGAAAATGGAGATAGAGAAGTTTAATGGGCAAATTTTTGAGCTCTGTAAGCTCAAGATGGAAGATCTGTTGGTGGATAGAGATCAGTGGATCACGGTGGATCTAGGTACTGCATCTACAAGAACTTCAGCAGATGACTGGAAAAAGTTGGATCGAAAAGCGAAGAGCACAATCCGACTGTATCTCTCAGATTCAGTATTACTAAATGTGTTAGAGGAAACTACAGCTAAGGATTTATGGGATAAGTTGGGGAATTTGTATCAGTGTAAGTCCCTACTAAATAAACTATTCCTGAGAAAAAAATTGTATAATCTGAGGATGAGAGATGGAGACTCGGTGGCAGAGCATTTGAATGCTTTCAATACTATGGTAAATCAATTAGTATATGTTGAGATTAAAATTTGAGATGAAGATAAGTGTATCAGTTTACTATGTTCTTTACCAAACTTGTGGGATAGTCTGGTTGTGACCATAGGTAGTAATACAACTGCCTTGAAGTTTGATGAAGTGGTCTCATCCTTGTTGTCAAAGGAGATGAGATGGAAGAACATGGAAGGACAGAGCACAGACGCATTATTTGCAAGAGGATGCTCCCATGAAAGAAATAGATCTAAGTTCTCAAGTGGGAGATCTAAGTCTAAGGGTAGATCTAAATCTCTTGGAAAGTTTGTAAAGGTATGTTGGAGATGTGGAAAAGGAGGGCACTACAAGAAGCATTGTAGATCCAAAGTTGAGAAAAAGAAGGGATCTGAAGAATATCCTTCTATAGAAGAAAAGACCTCCAAGGAAGAAGGAGGGGATGTGTACTTGGTTCTTCAATCACACATGCAGATCATGAGGCATGGTTGGTTGACTCAGGTGCATCATTTCATATGACTCCCCACAAGGAGTGGTTCTGTGAATATGAAAGGTAAAATGAAGGTAATGTTTTCTTAGGTGATGATTCGACAACTAGAATCACAGGACGAGGAAAATTTAAGTTGGGGCTCATATATGGAAGGATTAGAACATTTCCTGGTCTTCTGCACATCCCAGGTTTGGCCAAAAAATTGATTTATGTAAGAAAAATGGACAATGCAGGGGTAAAAACAATATTTGAAAAGGAAATCTACAGGATGGTTCGAGGAGCAATGGTGTTGTTGAAAGAAGTTCAGTTTGGAACTTTGTATAAGTTGCAAGGAAGCACTATTAGTGATGGGTGTAATAGTTCCATTGTTCTTGATATTGGAGTTGAAGAAGAAAGAAGTCCTACAATCTCTAGAGAAAAGGTTATGTTGTGGCATCAAAGACTGGGGCATATCGGAGAGAAGGGTCTTCGACTACTACACGGTAGAGGTATGGTTGAAGGTATGTCTAACTGCTCTCTGGATTTTGATTTTTGTGAACATTGTGTATATGGGAAGCAGAATCGGGTAAGATTCCCCTCTGGTGAAATGACGACAGAAGGAATTTTACAGCTAGTTCACAGTGATGTTTTTGGACCTGTGTCGGTCCCATCCTTGGGAAAATTTGTGTAATATGTCTCATTTATAGATGACTTCTCGAGGAATACTTGGATATATTTCCTCAGGAAGAAATATGAAGTATTTGACATGTTTAAAGAGTTTAAGGCTCTTGTTGAGAATCAATCAAAGAAAAGAATTAAGGTGTTGAGGACAGATAATGGCGGAGAGTTCTGTGGGAATGAATTTGAATTATTCTATAAGAAGTGAAGTATAGAAAGATAGAATACTACTCCATATACACCTCAGCATAATGGAGTTGCATAAAGAATGAATAGGACGTTGATGGAAAAAGAAAGGTGCATGCTCAGTGGTGTTGGGTTAGGGAAAGAATTATGGGCAGAGGTAGTGGGTATTGCATGTTACCTGGTCAATATATCACCCTCATCATAGTTGGATGACAACACTCCAAAAGAGGTATGGACTGGTAAGAAACCTTCTCCCACACATCTCAAGGTATTTGGTTGTGAGGCCTATGTTCATGTTCCAAAGGAAAACAGGAGTAAGCTAGATAAGAAGGCTAAAAAATGTATCTTTATTAGGTATAAAGATGGTCTCAAAGGTTATAAGCTTTGGAACCAAAAAACTAATAAGGTTGTATATAGCCGAGATGTTGTATTTAGATAAATGAAGGATGTTGTTAAACAGGGAGTCCTACCAAGTAAGGAAGAACCAGAGAAAATAGAGTTTGATTTAAAGGATGATGAATTAGACTCTACAGAAGAATAGGAATCAGAAGAAGAAGATCCTCATACTCCAATATTGAGGAGATCGGTTCGAGAAAGAAGGCTACCGGAAAGATATACTCCATCTGATTTCCATTCAAATTTTTCTTTGTTTATTACTGATGATGATCCTACAACTGTCAGGGAGGTAGTGGATTCAGAGGATGAAAAGCTCTCAAAAAAGGTCATGGATGAAGAAATGGAAGCCTTAGATAAGAATGAGGCTTGGGATCTAGTGGAGTTTCCGACTGGAAGAAATTCCATTGGAAGCAAATGGGTATTTAAAAAGAAGTTGAATGCATAAGGCAAAGTGGAGAAATACAAAGCTTGGTTAGTAGCAAAGGGTTATTCCCAGGTTGAGGGAATTGATTTTGGTGAGATTTTTTCTCCTATTGCCAAGTTAACTTCTATAATATTTTTGTTATATGTTGATGTTGCATTTGATTTTGAAGTAGAACAGATGGATGTGAAGACAACATTCCTACATGGGGATCTAGAAGAAGAAATCTATATGAAGTAGCCATAAGGTTTTGATGTGAAGGGAAAGAAGGAGCTAGTATGCAAGATGAAAAAGTCCTTGTATGGTTTAAAAAAATCACCAAGGATGTGGTATCAAAAATTTGATACTTATATACTGGGACTTTGCTTCACAATAAGAAAAGAGGATCATTGTTTGTATTTTAAATTAATTGGTGATCATTTGATTTATTTGTTCTTGTATGTGGATGACATGTTGTTGATAGGAAACAACAAGGAGATTATCCAGGATGTGAAAACTCAATTGTCCTCTAAATTTGACATGAAGGATCTCAGTGCTTCAAATTTCATTTTGGGCATGGAAATTAAAAGAGATCAGAAAAAGAGGAAACTCTGGTTAAATTAGAGAAAATATGTTGAGACAATATTGCAGAGGTTCAATATGCAGGAATGTAAACTAATAAAGGTCCCTATTCCTGTTGGTGTAAAGTTATTTGTGGATCAGTGTCCCAAGACACAAGAAGAGGAGGAGGACATGTCTCGTGTTCCATATGAGAGTGCAGTTGGCAGTTTGATGTATGCAATGGTCTGTACTAGATCAGACATTGCACATGCAGTGGGAGTTTTGAGCAGGTATATGTCAAAACTAGGAAAGGAGCATTGGACAACAGTAAAAAGAGTTTTCAAGTATTTACGTGGCACTGCTAGCTATGGATTGTGATACCAAGGAAGACCATGATTGGACAGAGTGTTGGATATACATGGCTTTGTGGATGCAGACTTGGTTGGAGATCTGGATCATAGGAGATCTACAAGTAGGTATGTGTTTAACATGTTTGGAGGAGAAATCAGTTGGATCAGCAAAAGACAAGTTGTAGTGGCACTTTCAACTACAAAAGTTGAATACATGACAACCACTCATGAAAGTAAGGAAGAAATATGGTTACAAAGATTGTGTTTAGGTATTGGGTTGGTACAACAAGTTGTAAGGATAGATTGTGATATTCAGAGTGCAATTTTTCTAGCGAAGAACCTGACTTACCATTCAAAGACAAAGCATATTGATATTCAATATCACTTTGTGAGAGACATGGTTAAAGAAAAGAAATTATTGCTAATGAAAGTGGACACTTTGAAGAATGTTGCAGATTCATTAACAAAATATGTGAGCACTGAGAATTTCTCTTGGTGTAGAGGATCCATGGGCATTGCTACTCTGGACTATTGACTATGTAACCCTGTAAACCCCCTATATGCAAAGAAAACAACTAGTGGGAGAATGTTGGGTATGTGTTATATTCTTTGCATGATAAGTAGTGTCTACGTTGCACCGGGCGCGTGGGGGGGTTTGATNNGGAGAAATCCCCCTGCATGGGGGTTCGTGGGCAGTGACCCCGAGAATTTTTTTTGCCTCGAGAAACGTGTTTCATTTTTGCCTCAATTTTCGTGTCCATTATTGGGTGGTTTTTCAGCACATGGTTTTTTTCGATGGTTTCTATTTCCAGTTAAGGAATTAGGATTGTTGACTAATCCATTTCATTGGGTTAGGGTTTTGGATTTCGTTGGCTCCTATATGTATATTGTATCGTAAACAATGTAACACAACGAATGAATATAGAATATGTTTGTTTTCTCGGTTTGGGTTTCAAGGGGGGAAATCTATGTGTCATGTTTGTATTTTCCATTGCATTTTTTTATGTTCTTTTACTGAAAATATGTTTGCAGTAAATATTGTACAAGGTTAAAATCTTCAAGTTTGCTAGCCTTGGTTTTGAGCTACATGTTATGTTAGTAGACAACACATTGAATGCTTATGCATCATTTCTTGCGCACCTTTCGAGAAATGATTTTTGTAATGGTTGTGCCACTTTGAAACCCACCTAAGGTGTATATATAAGGGTTGAAAGAGAAGAGCTAGGGTTACTAGTTGATGTTACTAGGTGCTAGTTGAAATTGTTCTTAAGGATATCTATTGTTATTGTTGTAGAAAAGGGGTGATAAGGAGTATTGTATGTAATGTCTCTCTTGAAATGAAATGGAATGGACTATGTGGTTGTTCCTCCTTTTAAAACTTTTGAGCATTGTTATTTCTATGTATTGTCTTTTTTGAGTATTATCTTTTATGGGTGAATGATATGTGAAGGTTTAATATGTGTCTATGCTTCATGTTTGGTTTCTTTATCAATTAAACAGGTCTCTATAAATTTAATTAGTTCCTTGGGTGAGACCTTCTCCTTCCTAGGGCATTGAAAATGTCGATACTATTGAATTCTATTGTTATCCCATGTGTTGAACCCTGATTGTAGTGTTTTAGTGCTAGGAAACCATAAAATACTAAGAAATACTTCATAAACAAACTCTAAAATCGTTTGTCTACAAAACACAGCCTACATTGGATGAAAGTTATAGCATTGTAGACATAAAACCTTCCCTTTACAAAACATAAGAAATCATGCAAGGGAGCAACATGAGGTTGTGCATCTAAACTAGAAAAACATCTGCCACAAATTATCGATAGGGTGTTTAGGAAGAACACACTCCCAAATCCATAACAAATAGAGAACAATTGAAGTCAAAAACCCTAAATTGTGATGGAGCATCACAATAACCCATCATTGATTAGGTAAAAGATCAACATGAACTAGAATCATTGTAGGATAATCGAAGCAACACACAAATGCCATTAATAATATTTAAAAAGGTCATCAGTCAATGAAAACAATGAACTCCATGTCACCAAAATAGGCTAGACACTACCAAAAATAAAAGCCCATAAGAAATACTCGCCACCAATACAAAACTAGGCATAATATGTCATGGAAATCTACTAGGCATAATATCTCATGGAAATCTAATCAAAATTTAAATATAAAATAATGTTTACATTTTGTTTGCAATCAAGTCTGCATTGAACTTTCTAAGTTTCTTCTTAACATATTAAGTACAACAAGAACATGATATTATTCAAATTTGTTTAATTCATGTATTTTTCTTATTGAGCCTTGTCCACGTTCAATCATATTGAGTTCATAAACACCCCTTAAGGATTATGTCAAATTGGAGCATTGTGGCCCAATTTGCTCAAAAATATCCACCCTCCACCTACACAATAACCTCCACTCAAAACCTATATAAATGATAAACTTCAAAATTCACTTATGCAAAAGCCTTCTCTAAAAGTTTGTTTCCTAGTAGTGTCATTTAACAAAGTAATAAGAATTTAGTCGAACTACTATGGCATAAAGACATTTTCTAAGTTTGAAGATAACTGAGATGTCCAATCAACATAAAAATGTTCAACTCAGAGAGAACACGAAAAGGGTATTCCTATAGACCTAGGGCCTACAAGTAGCGCTAGAAGCAATGCAATCCATTAAGAACAAGGAAAAGAAAACAATCTTTAGTAAGGCTTCATATGTTGAGGCAGAGCCATACATGTAGCTTCCAAACCTAGCCAACCAGGTTCCAAAGCACTATGTTCCTTTTGCATGAATTTCATGCATATTCATACTCATTAACAATAATAGCAATTGGTAGTTCACCAGGAGGATTTTTATTACCTCATGGTAGACCTTTGGAATGAATTGCCAGCGTGATTTAGGAAGAACCATTGTTCTCATAACATGTAAAATCCCCACTAAATTTTTTTGTGGAGTTTCCTTAGTTTGGTTGTGTAGTAATTTAGACAAATAGTTTGCATGCAAGAATTCTACAACAATTTATAAGTAAATCTAAACTTTGTTATGATTCATAATGAAACACCAATACACAACTCAAGATATTTGTTGCATTTAAATTTTCTACATAGTTGAAGTACATTGGGAAATTCCCAACAAACAATACACAACAAATGAGGAACTTGATATATAAGTTTTGTAGGCTACCTTTGTAAATTCATAGAAGAATATGCCTAGAAATGATAAGATGATTGCACCAACTCTCAGTTGTAGATAATAGTTCCATAGACACATGAATCAACCCAACAAATATGTGTACAACAGTCTAGAAATGAAGGGAGTACAATAGATGACCAGGGTCTATAGGCGACCTCCCTATTAGCAGTAAATCATTCCCATAATAGCAGAAAATGCACCCAAAAATGAAGCGACCTACCTACAAAGAACTTGGCCCAAAAACGAGCTCGTCCCACAACAGAAAAGAGGTAATGAAGTTGGCCCTGCAATAAACCCGTTCCATTGAAAATAAAGGGCAGTGAAAGCGTCCCAACAAGGAAAGAGTCGAACCCTAGATAAGAAACTCATCCCCCACTCTCAATAATACGCCCAAAACTCAAGATTTGCCCCCCCAACCTCAAGAAAATGTACCCACCACACACACAGAACACAACCTCAAACTAAATTTCCATATTCAAACCAAAACGACCTCTGCAAATAAAAACTCAACTACTAAATGAAGAAATCTCAACCACAATGAAGAAATTTGAATGATTCCCTCCCTACAATTAGCTAGGGTTGATAGTTTCACCATCGAACCCAATCCTAATCTCCTTCTCTAGGGTTTTTCGTCCCAAGAACCAAAATCCACAAGATCTCTCTCGATTTCATTTTTAGAAAATAACAATTGCATAATGAGAGAGGGCACCCTCGTTCTCCTTTGATTTCCTCGTTGACCCTTTTCATACCCTTTACCATTTTAATAAAGTAAAGTGACTTTATAAACTCAAGTCACTTAAAACACCATTTTAATTAATTACTCAATGTCACTTTTTTAAAAGTTACTTTTTTCGCTTTGATGACATAAAATAATTAATTAACCCCCTTTTTCTACTGACTATATCCTATGGGAATCACTTAGGATATTACATCAATATCTTGGAGAGATCATTTGGAAAGGGACATTGCAGTCCTCCCTTCCTGGTATTGTTTGTCCTCGGGCAACTGCAAACCAGGAATGTGCAAAATCTTCTCACTCTTCCATGTGGCATCCCCTATTGTCCAATCCCTCCACTTGAAACGGTACTCCCTAGTCACTTTGCTCTTCAATATCCCCTCTCGGACATATCAAACCTCCTCATGAGTCAATATCATATGTCCCCTCTCATGTAGTAGCGGTAACTCTGTGGAAGTAGTTTCTCGTGCCCCCAACACCTTCTCGAGGCATGATGCATAGAGAATACTACAAATCTGGCTACCCTTTAGCAAATCCATCTCATAAGCTACCTCTCCAACTCTTTGGATCACCTTGTAGGGACCAAAAAGGCACGACCTCATCCTCTCAGCACCACCTCCCATCAATGGAAATGGTCTATGTGGTTGTACCCTAAACTAAACTATGTCCCCAATTAAAAACCTCTACTCCACCTTGTGCTTATCTGCATACATCCTCTGTTGAATTTGGGTGGTCTTCAAACTATCATGAGTGGTGTCGCAAAAAATCTCACCTAAATGTAATCACTCTATCAATGACCTAACATAGTCATGCAGATACCTCTCAACCCATTGGTTCACTATCTCATCCCGACCATCCATCTGAGGGTAGAAACTACTACTGGAAGCCAAACATGTGCATGCAAATCTTAACAGCTACTGCCAACATGCGTTATGAAACATGTTATCCTGATCACTTAAAATGTCTCAATGCTTCTCATGGACTCTAAACATCTTCCCATGAGATAGCTTTGTCACTTGTGTTGCCCCATATTCTGAAGAAATCACTGGGAAGTGTGTGAACTCTGATAACTGGTCAATTATTGCACACATACTATTTTCTCCTTGTACCCTCGATAAACTTGTGGTGCAATCTATCAACATGCTATCCCACTCTCACTCAGAAATGGGAAAAGACTGCATCAAAACTTCTGGATGATTGTGCCCAGACCTTTTCTACTGAAAATTCATACACTCCCCCATATCTCCCAACACATCGTCCGCAAATTCCCTCCATGCAAACCTCTCTCGGACCCGTCTGTAAGTGGTAAAGTCATTAAGGTCCCAAACTAGATTGTGTGATATGAAGCACCTTCTACTCATAGCAATGATCTAAAAGGAACTAATACAACAATCCACCTAACTTCCCCTAATAAGCCGAGAAATCCTAAGTTGCAGAAACTCGGTTGACTCCTCAAAAGATCGCTCCTCCAAGCAACCAATCCTATGCACCCCAGGAGTAAAATCCAAAAAGTGAAGACTGGCCATCTCATCTGTATCAACAACTGAGATATCAAACATTGTCATCCTAGGGTCCCAAGCTAATCTATGCAAGGAACCATCATGATAATGTTACACCCCTCTGATCATAATCGTCTGATCACCATGCTCAAACTGCGCTCTCCTCTCTTGGACCCCCAACCTAAAATCCATAAAAGGACTGAACTCACTATCCTATATCATGTCTCGCCAAGGAATCTTAGTGAAGTCAAATTATTCCAACTCGTGGATAGACTCAATCCTAGGTATCGTGAGGGAAAATCTACCTCATCGTGTAGAACAAATCTCAACAACTCCTCTCACAAAATCCCCACAATGACGCAGACCAATCACTGACACGACTCTGTTGATCATCCTCATCATATGAAGTAGTCTATAACTCCGATGAATTCAAGGATCCCACCACCGAATTGGAATTCCATCACTCCCAATGCTTTTTGAAATATTTGTGAATCGATCCAACAGAGTTTGGATCTCCTCCTATGTACTTTGTGCACTAATCACATGGTCCAAATGAAAGAACTTTTTCATGGCCAAAATGCCCCCTGTCTCATCCAACTAGCTCCAATGATTCTCTCATATCCTATTGTAAACCATGAGGGCATCAAATAAAAACAATAGTTTCCTCTGCTACTATCTACACGACTGGAAAGTGACTAGTGCGTTGGTCAACCCCAAGGGCATGACCAAGAACTCATAATGAATTCGGGAAGCAGACTTGTGAGTATCTTGCTCCATGTCCCTCATCTAATGATATCCCAGATGAAGATCGATCATCAAGTGATATACTACTCTATGAATCTCACCCATCCCCTCACTGATATCGGGTAAACCAAACTCAATGGTATGCTCAAGGTCTTTGTCAAGAGGTCTCCTGTTAAGAACCAAATATCAATATAGCATAGAAAAACCTCAGAAAAAGTACTCAACACCTTGAAAAAGAGATAATTTCAGATAATAAGCCACTTCAAGGGGGCAACATCCTTTTACCCCACTTAAATTTTCAAGTACAAGATGATTCCAAATGAAAATGTCTCCTTGGTATATATAGGAGACTAGGAGGTATAATTACAACTAATAGAATAAAGCCAACATAAATAAAATAACATTACTAATGTAATATGACCCAATTAAGGGGTAATGAGCCAATATTAGGGCTTAACATGCCCCTCCCCTTGAGACAAGTGTTGTCCGCAACGCTTGAGTAACTTTGGATGCTTCTATATAAAAGACTCATCTTCCCAAGTGGAATCTTCAGCCGGTAGTTT
>ML785130.1:369363-383572 GCA_009831015.1 Picea engelmannii | reverse complement strand
CAAGTACGTCTGGAAAATTCATCAATGAAAGTTAAGAAATACTTGCACCCAGAAAAAGAAGGAGAAGAAAGTGGACCACACAAATCACTGTGAACAAGATGCAAAGGACCCGAGGCGTGCCAAGAGGAAAGTTTTTCAAAACTGTCCCGATGATGTTTGCTAAGAACACAACCGACACAAACACCATCTCTGCATGAAACAAGAGGAAGACCAGTCACCATCTGTTGATTACATAGTTGCTGCAATGAGCGATAGTTTAGATGACCAAACTGCTCATGCCAAAGTTTTCTCAAGTCATCGCTATGAGCAACAAAAACTGATGAAAAAGTTGACGAACCAAAGTTGTCAAACTTGTACAACCTGGTAATATCATCAACAATTCCAATTGCAAGAACATGCTTAGGATATTTTAGATCTTTGATTACAACTTGCTGAGGTGAAAACTCGACGATTTTACCTTCACCTGAATGAGTGATTTTATATACTAATAAAAGGTTACAAGAAAGACTTGGAACACATAATACATCATTGAAATGATCATTTTCTACTTGAACTGTTCCAGATCCTACAACACTAAGAGATATATCATCATCAACAAATATTTTCTTGGTGTTACATTCATTTAGAGCAGAAAATATGGATTTATCCTTAGCCATATGATAAGATTCTCCTGAATCAATAAGCCACTCATCAGAAGAAGAAGTAGTAGTAGAATTTGATTTGAAGGAGAAACCAGAAGCAGAAAGTGCATGTCTGTGAGAAGTAGAAGTAGAATCAATATTGATGTTGTGCTTCTTCATTGTTGCTTCTAAAGCTGCCATCTTCTTGAAACATTTGGAATCATCATGACCATCTTTATCACAAAAGTTACAATGTATGTTAGTATTCTTACTTTTATATTTTGCTCCTTTGTCACCAGTAGGAGTTGAAGTTGTCTGAGCAGGATTGGGACCCTTATGTTATTTTTTGTTGTAGCGAGGATGTTGCTTCTTGGGATACTTGGGTTTATCTTTATGTTGGAGGGACCTGTAGTGTTGATCACTCCAAATTGTACAAGCTTATCTTCCTCTCGAATCAAAGAAGCAAAAAAGGACTCAAGAGTGGGTTTTTCATAAGCTTCTTCCCCTAGAGCCTCTGTCATGGCATAAAAGGTAGATACAAACACAAAATATGCACTACCTAGCTTAGAAAGAATAAGATAGATGCAACGCTCTTCCTCCATCTTTATCTTATATTCTTCACATAAAATTCTGAGTGTTTTAAACCTAGATAGATAGTCTCCAAGGTAAGAAAAATCATTTGGACTCAAGGAGGTATTTGATTTTCTAACTATTGTGCTCGAATAATATTGAGTTTACCAAACACAGATTCAATCGTGTTCCAAGCTTCTTTGGGGTCATCAATATCTTGAAGGTGGTACATTAAATCAGGATAGATGGAAATTCCGATTAGTCCACGTGTTTTTTCATTCCTATTATCCCACTTGGATTTCTTATCAGCATCAGTGGGTGCTTTTTCCTTTCTCAAGGTAATCCAGTACAAGCCTTTACTTCTTAATAAATCTTCCATATGAGATTTCCATTGGAAGTAGTTGTTGTTGGTAAGCAAGACAGTACTTGTAGAAGCTATATTAAATATGCAGATAATGTGGATTTAAAAACCGAAACTGATGATCTAGATGGAAAGAGCTCGAAAAGTTATGCAGTTTTAAAAAAACTGGCACTGAAAATGGACTTTCGATATTAGAGTTATGCTCTTTTTTAAAAAGGCACAATCGGTAACCAAATGACCACATGATTGTGTAAGTTGCTTTATGAAGTGACCCACTTTTATAAAGAGAAGTGGAGATCACTTTTACAATGAAGTTACTTTATAACAGAAAATTTGCATGCAAAATAAATAACTCTAAAATAAAATATTAAAGCTACTTATAGTGATTCACTTTTATACTTGAAGTGAAATACACTTTACAATTTTAGCATGAACTTTTTCAAAAAAGGTAACAAAAGAGAGGCTTGAACTCAAGACCTCTTACTTAATAAGGCAAGTTTTAACCAAATGATCTAACAAAACATATTTTAATGTTCAGAAGGAGGATTGGGGGTGTTGTTGTTGTTGTTGAAGACGACCTTGGAGAGCGTGCTAAAAAAAATCTCTTTTCACACAAGAAAAAATTTATGTTTCTTGATGAAAACAAGGGTTAGATCTCGGTTAGCTTACCCAGTGTTGAAGATGGCCTTGGAGAGTGTGCTAAAAAAAAAACTCTTTTCACACAAGAAAAAAAATTCGCTTCTCGATGACAACAAGGGTTAGATCTCGGTTAGGTTACCCAGAAGATGCACCTTTTCTTATCTGTTTCTGATTTTTCGAGATTGCACAGGGCACAGGGCAAAGATAATACATGGATATAATAGAGTAGCAACCCAGAAATAAATAAAACAAAACCAAAATAAAACCAAAATATTACTCTGCAAAAATTTAAAAAATACCTCCGGATCTGACTGTAATGGTTGTATCTTGGGCAAACGGAAACCTTTTCGAGTGAAACGAAAAAGTGTTCCTAACTGAAACTAGCGCTTCAGATGCAATGGAACAATCCTCTTAGCCCATAAATGTATGGAAATGACAGAAAGTGGAGATGAGGCAACTCGGCTTCACGATCTCGATCTATAAAAGGAGCGGGTCTTCAAACAGGATTTGATACCATGTTCGACAACACAGGTATTCCAACAGAGGATGAAAACCTTTAGTAACTACTCACATAACCAGATCAAAGATAAATACACCGATGTTTTCATGTGTTAAAACCCCTACGGGGAAAGATCCACGGCCCCAGCCAACATGACCACTTGGAGCAACTTATTAATGCAAAGAAAAAGATTACAAAGAGATTTTACAAGAGAGTTTCTCACAATCGATCATCGAAAAATGACCCTCCATGCTCTTTAAATAGAGATCATGGACCAATCGGGTGTTAAGACATAGATCAATGGTCGTTAATATCGAGGAGAGTATGAACCGCCAGATCACTCTATGTCGGGAACATATCGTGACCATCGGATTTCCTAACTACAAATGCATACTAATGCATACTAAAAAAACACACTAGAAAACACACTTTTACCTAACGACACAATAGACCAAGTAGATTTTACTAACTCCTAAGTGTCTAAATATCCTAACATTTAGTGTCTACATGCATTGCCTCTTCATAACTTTATGGTTCACCAAAATCAGTCAACAATAAATAATACAATGAAGGAGAGTATCGTTCAGGGGTTCTACTTAACCTAGTAGATATTCTAACAACACTTGCAGGAGTTTGATGTACCTTATTCTTCTATTGTTGTACATTTTGATTTTCTGGTGCCTTTGGAATTTCTTTTCCAGTGATCTCATCAAGAACTGTTTATTTTGGTTTTTCTCCTTCCTATTTCCTTCCCTGCAACTGATCTTTGTACATGACCTTCTCATTGAATATGACATATCTACTCCTAATGATTTTGTGAATTTCATAATCCCATAAGCGATAACCAAAATCATTAACACCATATCCAATAAAGGTACACTTCTTGGATTTTTCTTCAAGCTTTGTTCTAGTTTCTTTATCAATATGGGCAAATGATTCATTACCGAAAGTCTTAAAAAATGAATGGTTTACCTTTTTACTTGTCCATGCCTCCTCTGGAATGCCACCATCCAAGGAGCTTGAAGGACATATTTTTATGAAGTAAACAAAAATGTCTACAACATCTGCCCAAAAATGTAAGGGAAACCCAACATGCAATCTCATACTCCTTGCACGCTCCATGATTGTCATGTTCATCCTTTCTGACACACCATTGTCTTGTGGTGTTCCTGGAATTGTCTTCTCTCTACAAATCTGATGGTATGAAAAATAATTATCAAACTCCTTGTTGCAATATTCACCTCCATTGTCTGAACTGAGACACTTCAACCTCTTTCATGTCTCATTCTCCACCAAAGCTTTCCATTTCTTAAAAGTATCAAAAACATCATATTTTTGTTGAATACATTAAACCAAAGTTTTCCTAGTTTCATCATCAATAGAAGTAACATAATAACGAGAGCCACCAAAGGATAATACCTGAGTTGGTCCCCATACATATGTATGCACAAGATCCAACTTTTCACTCTTATTTTCTTTTCCGACTCTGAGAAATCTGAGTCTTTTATGTTTTCCATAAACACAATGCTCACAGAAATCCAAACCAATTTGTTTAAGATCTAGCAACAAATTCCTTTTGTGAAGTATATGCACCCCCTTCTCACTTATGTGTCCAAGCCAATGATTCCATAGTGCTATATCCACTACTGTAGAATCTAAAGAGATAGAAGATCCAACATTACCAATACACAAATACAATGTACCTACCTTCTCTCCTTTTTCTATCACGAGTGATCCTTTAGTGACCTTCCATGCCTTATCTGTAAATGTAGATATACAACCTTCACTTGCCAACTGCCTTGTTGAAACAATATTTTTTCTTATATATGGAACATGTCTTACCTCTTTCAATAGCCATTGGTTTTTTTCTTTATTTTTACCTTACCCATTCCAACATTTTACATGGTGCATCATCACCCAAATGAACCTGTCCCAAATCACCTTGAACATAATCTTGAAAATGTTTCCTATGGGGTGTGGTATGAAAGGAAGCCCCTAAATCTACTACCCAAGAATCAATAATATTATCTAAAGAAATAATCAAAGCATCTTGTAACACATCACCTGCTACATTTCCTTCTATATTTTTCTCCTACTGTCCATCTCTTTGTTTCTTTGGAGCTCTAAAGTATTTTTTTAGATGTCCTTTCTTCCTGCAATTCCATTACTCTATCTTTCCTAGTTTGGATTTGGATCTACCCTTTCTAGAATTCTCGTGGTTCCCTTGACTCTTTCCTCTTTTCTCTTCTATTCCTTTGTTCTCCATGGTCAATGCATTACCTGATGTATCACCTGTGATTTCTATTGCATTTCCTCACTAAGGATAACACCAACAACATCAACAAATTTTAGAGTGTTTGAACCAGAGACATATTTAGTTACACCCATGACCAAGTCGTTCCATCTTTCTAGCAATGAGGACAAGATTAGAAGTTCCCTAACCTAATCATCAAAGTCCATGTTTACAGAACATAGCTGATTAGTAACCATATTAAATTCTTTTAAATGAATGGCAATAGACCCATCTTCTGACATCTTCATATTAAATAATCGCTTCATTAGAAATACCTTATTGGATGTCGAGGGATTTTCATACAATTTAGTCAATGCATCCATCAGATCCTTCCTTGTCTTTTCTTTTGAAATATTGAAATCCATCGACGCTGCCAAGCTCAACTGTATCGTTCCCAGTGCCTTTCTATCAAGAATATCTCATTCTTCATCCTTCATGGCCATCGACTTCTTTGCTATTCCTCCCAATGGTAAGTAAGTATCCTTTTGATATAAATAATATTCCATTTGCATCTTCCATAGCTGGTAGTTTTGATCATTAAATTTCTCTGCTTTAGACTTCCCATCTTCTGCCATTGCTCCCACTCGAACCAGGAACCTTGTTTTCCTGCGAGTTACCTTTCGCTCTGATACCAGTTGTTCGAAAAACAAGATCGCGGAGGAATTAAATAAAACAAATATGGAAATAAAACACACAAGATACATAATACAATAGAGACACATATCTATGTGGTTCACCCAGTGTGGGCTACGTCCACCAGAGAAATTTCTAGGTCCTTCCTTTTTATTATCTAGCAAAATGAAGGGATACAACCTACAACACACCCACTGTAACTTCCTCTTATTTCTCTCACAGTCTCCTCTCATAATACAATATTCACTCGCATACACACTCACAATACAATTCCTCATAAAAGAGGGTTTCCTTCTAGTGAAAAAAACAATAACATAACTTCTACCATCAGATCTACGACCTTATAATGAACGATCCAGATTGACTACAAAATTACAATATTTTACAAGGAATTTTTCCCCAAAATTTCACTTTGGGGGCACTTCTCTCGAATCCCTTTCCAAGAGGGGGTTCCATTAATTTTCTTCGCCCCCCTTGGACCCCTTTGATGAAAATAGTGGGGGGGGGGAGTCCCCCCCCACACCACNCCCCCCCCCCCCCCCCCCCATCAGGAAATGGGATCCAAGCATGGATGAAACAAACCTCTCAATCAGGAAGATACTCAAGCTCCACAACCAACAAAATAAACTAGCTTACACTAGGGGATATATGTCAAATCAAAGTGATTTTAACTAATAAAAAATTAAATAAAACAAATGACAAAATTAGGAAAATGTATTATTTGTTTGGGAAAAAAGAAAAAAATATGTGGTTTTTTAAAACATTGCAAAACTCACCAATTAATGTAACAAAATGTACCAACTGATAGCCAGTTAACCATAGTTGATCGTGAGGGGAAAGCTAGAGTCCCTGTCTAGAGGTAGGGACTAAAAAGGAATTCAATTTGCACCGTCTTAGATAGAGATAGGGATAAGGAGTTCAAAAATATACAATCAACATTATAAGGAAGTACATCCAATTAAGTATCAACTGTATGATAGGAAGGTGATAACAAAGTACATTGGTAGGTTGTTTAGTCACACCAAGAAAGAGGTGATTCTTTTGTAGGTAAAGATCCTTGATGAGGCATGGAAAAGGGCCAAATTATAATTATAGTGAAGGAAAACATGGTAAGAAATTGATTGGTGGAACAAGCTCTTCCATAACATAGGGAAGGAAGGCCCAAGAAGGAAAAGGGAAGAGGAAATTTTATACTACCACACAAATAAGGACTTGCATTGTGGACACTATTAAAAGAATGGTCATGATAAGGAAAAATGTTGGATGTTACATCTTGGACTTATTCCTAAGGACCGAACTAGAAGGAGATTTTTGAAGGTTTACAAGGTTTGAATCAAGGAAATAGATGGACAATCAATTTCTCATGATAAAGTTTTGTTAATCACTCAATGAAAAACGTTTAAAGCTGAAAATGTAACATTGCTAAGAAAAAAGGTCGAAATGAAGTGAAGAAGTCAATTTCTATTGTTAAGTAGATGTCCTTAGATGTAGTGAGGGAGAAGTTGATTCATGTGAAGATGCAAATCAATAAGGAAATAGTAGATTTAAAAAAAAAAATGGCATATAAAAGAGCATAATTTCTAAACTGTTGGTATGAAAATTAGGACGAAGAAAATAATAAATGGTTTTAAAATAACAATAGGTGATAACAAGCCCCAAGGGTTAGCTCAATTGATCTAGAACCATAAGTGATTTTATCATGCTTGTTGTTGGTCACAAGTTCGAATCTCTTTATTCGCCCAGGGTGATGCCACGTAGTCAGAGCTAACAATTTACCCCACATATCATCCATGGAGCATAGGGAAGTATTCATAGGGTTTTACACAAGTACATTTCCTCGTATTAAAAAAAAAACAAGTGATAACAATTTAAGAAAATAGTAAATAAAGTAACAAATAATAATAGCATGGTAATAATAACTAGTAGTCAACTACTATATTAGGAGGGAAAGAGTTAAAAAAAAGAAAGAGAAATTACTAATTGGAACTAATGGAAAATCAAAATCAAGATTTGTTTTTAAAGATGATACAATAACAAGTGGAGCTAAGATTTTTGCGTGGATGGATTTTATTTAATGAATAAGGAGAAGGGAGTGAGGGATCTTTGGTGGAGGGAAAATCTTGAGAACAAGGGATTATAGTTTGGCATAAGAAGTTGATAGAGGGTTTGGTGGGCTCTCAGTTGTGTTGACTGAGAAATTGATTGGGAGAAGAATCATTCCCCACACTTTGTTGTACCCGACCAGATCTAAGATTGGAGCACAACATTCTCTATTATCCACATTTAAGTGATAACTATATAACTCTCAAGGTGATATTCTCACCACTCCATCTTTCTTGTGATTATACAATTATAATTAATATATATTTATTTTATTGGTTAATGAATGTAAATTATATGTTTGTGTAAGTTAGATTTGTTAATTCAACCATTACATAGAACCAAACTTGTTGGAAGATTTTATATTACAATAATTGTTTGTAGGTTTGATTTAAACATTAAAACAAATAAAACAAAAAAGATGTAGAGTTTTTGGACCCTTTACTACATGTTGATCACTAGTAATGTAGACTATAATGTTGCCATTCAAACTCCAAGATTCTTCTTCTTTTTAATTCCTTGCAGTTTGGCACACCACATCATATTTCATAGAGGCCTTTCAGATCATCCTTATCGCTCTCTTTAGCCACATTTTCGTGAATATTAATCTTTGTTTTCTTTCTTGGAGTTACTTGAGTTGTTTGATTCATATTTGATGCTTTATAACGAGTGTCAACAAGGCCCGCGATCAAATGTCTTGCATAGAACATTTCTAAATGTCAATTTCTATGCTTTTCTCAAGTGGTTTGTATAGAAAAACCATAGGTGAGAAAGACATATTATAACATTAATTAGATCTTGAGCAAAAGCACACAAAAAAAAAGACATATTTTAAAATGAAAAACATTGCTTATTTCTTAAAACAAAGCTACATAAGCAACAAACAAGTGATAACAAACAAGTGATCTGGGAAATTTTGCAAGTGTTTAGTGATTGGTTTTGATAATATGTTGAAAGATAGTGGATTTTATTCGTATTATTAGTTATAAATAATATAATCAAAATGAAACATGTCATAACTTAGATTTCAATTATGTAATTAACTTGTTTACATAGTTATATCAAAACATGCCATTATTTTGTTGCTATTTTCTTAAAAACATAAATTCCTAAATTACAGTTTGTCATGTGAAGATAATGTGTTACATATGTAATTTTGTTATATTTCACCATAATGATTATGAAATGTTTCATTGCACTTATTTTTTATTACAATATGTTGTTTCTAGTAAAATATATATGACTTATTGTTTCTGGTAAAATATGTATATTTTTTTTTTTTTTGATCTTTTTTTTTTTCTTGGGTGAAATGAATTTTATTTGGAAATAAAATTAAAAAAATAATATATTATGTTCCACTTCATTATAATGCAAATATTTTATGACTTTTTTCTCTTCCCTCAACTTGGTGGTAGTCATGGCTAGGATCTCGGGGGACTCCCCTCCTTCTTTCAAGAATGTGTTAATCAGAATTGACCAAAGCCTTATCCTTGGTGCGTAAGGACCACCCAAAAGCTCGGAACCTTAGCCACATGGAGGTGAGGAGGCTTTATAGTTGCGGATGCAAATATGGCCAAGAACCCCACAACAGGAGTTGAGCCTCGCAAATGGAAGCGAGGAAAATGCGTCCCAAAAGTTGATGAAGTGCCTACTTACGAGATCCCTTCAGAAAGAGTGGGAAACTATGTGCAATATATGAGGCATCATGTTGTTATTGGAATTATTTTAGGGATCTGGCCCTCTGAGCGGGATCTCATCGTTTGGATTAACACAATATGGAAACCTCAATAAAAGTGTTGGGCTCGTTTTTCCACTTGGGTGGGAAAAAAACAAGCCGCTTAGTTGCCTTATTAGGCAAAAAAGATAATATATAAGTTGGTTAGTCGATTAGTTGCTCAACTAAAGAGAAAACAAGAAAATAAATAACAAGAAACAAAACCTAAACTAAGCATGTAAAAACTCAAATGGATGCATGAAATAGACACAATAAATAAGTACCAATAGGATTGATCTTCAAATTGATAACTCCTAGGAGAAGTATGGGAACTTATGAGTCCCCTCTTCCTCCTTGAGAGGGCTCTTGAATACCCCAAATACAAAGCTCTCTCTCTTCTAAAAAATGAAAAATGGAAATACAATTATGAAGACTTGATTGTCAAACTTCTCAAGAGGAGAGAAGTGCAACACTTCCTATGGATACTCAAGAGGCTCTAAGAGAATGATGGCTTCTCCAAAACCAAATGAACAACATAACAATACTCAAAATTCTTCTCTTTGTTTCCATACCTTGGTAATGTATTTATAGGACTAATGCAATCTTTTTCATAACTTTCTTGTAGTGTGAATGGGAGCCCTTTGAAGGTACTTCACATCCTTTAAGCAACCCCAAGGCTAGATTTTAGGCCAATTTTGAAGTCTTATAATGGTACACTTCGAACTGGAAGTGGTTGAGGCCCAATCAACTGCACTAATGTGTTGTTTCTGCATCAGCATGTGTTCTTGTGGAGACATCCATGTAGAATATACAATTTGTGTATTCAATGCTATGTTGTCTCGTGTAGATGTGCGCAAGCAAGATTTGGGGAGACTGCGCTAAAATTCAATGACTATTTGCATAGTTTTTCTTGTTGGATAAGTTATGTAAATGCTTCAAGTATGATGATTGATATGTTGTGCTAGTACTTTATTCAACCATTGCTTGTATTGTTGTGAGAAATTTTTCGATGATAACAGATGCCCCCTGATGTGTGAGGTTAGGAGTACACGTATAGCTGAAATACATCATTGTTTCTTTTTATGGTGATGTCATTGTCTAGTAGAGTGAGATACTTTGTATTGAGGAATTGCGAGATCGATCCATTGGAGGGAGAGGGGACTAAATATGTGAACCAAATATTCTCTGGAAAAATAAAATTATTGTATAAAAGAGGTGGGAATGCCCCATGCTCGTATCATGAAACCAAAAGAGTATAATTGTAACTAAAATATGTTGATGAAGTGGATACCTGCATCGCCCTCTAGGATGTCAATAATGGCAAATGACTATTATATGGAAATAATTGGCTCTGAATCAAAGAATAAATAACTTGAAGGCATTGATGTCCTGTCGAATTCATAGGTCCTCGATTGTTACTAAAAAAGGAAATGGTCATATAGTAAGACCCATTGTAACATGAAACTTGTGTTGAGTTCAAATGTTATGGGGGTCAACAACATCAGAGAGAAATGAGGACTCTTTTTGTGCCATCTAAGACTGCTCATTAATAGTGAAATGAAAACCAAGATACGACCCCTCTCATGGAAATTGGTGTTGATGTCGATAGGTGAGGAGGCATGATTGCAAGATGCAGAGGGCTTATTGACATTGATTTGATAAAAATGGTGTCAAGAATGGTATGGAGGAGAATATGGATGAACTGGTAACATGAATGAAGTTCAGGATATATGGGACTCAAGAAATACCCTTGGTTGGGGGATATATTGGATGATGGTAACAACCGTAAAACATGATCTGGTGTCAGGAGGATGACCATATATTGGGTAAATTATGTTAAATGGATGAGACTACAAAGGGTTGTAGGATAGGTCAAAATATAGAGGTGTGGGACAAGTATGTCTCTGATAGTCAGGATTTTGGCCATGGTAAGGGTAGTTTGAATAGGTGATGATGAATGTGGGGTGCCCCAACCAAGGGTGACATGGGTTTCTACGTGCAAAGGAAAAAACACCATTGATGGTGATGGAAAAAATATACTATACATGCTAAAAATTGAAAGGTATTTTATACAATTACCAAATGAATAAAGAATAATTGGGTTGATAATACACATACAAAAATGGGTGCCCCAGTGAAGTATGGCTTGGCCTGCTTGGGGCACAAGTTTGTGGGAATTGACTAATGAAGGGTGGGGTTCCCATAGATGGACTTTTGTATGAAGTAGATGAGTGGAGGATGTATTTGAATATGGGAAATTGATGTTGGATGAAATGGAGTGTTAATTATGATGAAAAGGTGCATCTAATGTAACCGAAACAATATGAATTGGGAGTCTGATGGGTATTCTATATGCACTAATTTCCTCAATTAAATTTTCAACCCGGGGTAAGTAAACTTAGAGTTGTGACATTGTATGAGCCAAGGTAGAAAAGCTAATGGAAGTATTGTCTAACTAAGGAGATGGTCTACCTAAGGATCAATACTCTATCAAGCTACTTTCTAAGGAGATGACTCTTTTTCAATTTTCATCAATTAACAAATTCTATTAATGAGATTGAACTATTGTTGAATTGGTGTTCATCACCTCCTTCGGGACTCACAACATGGTCTAACAGCCTCCCGTGGATCCATTAACTCTGGCAGTGATGAGTTTACCAATCACCCATGGGTTTTGGTCTAACGGTAGCCGTACTTCCAATAAACAAATTGTTGGCAAATGTTTAACAGGTAGTGTATGCTTGTCATTGATGGCAAGTACAATAGTGAAGATGGCATGAGTATAGGAAGAATGTAACAGACGGGCATCAGAAGCAGTTTGGGAAGACGTTGCATAGGATGGTTGGCATGCTTTATAGGTAGTATGCGCTTGTCATTGATGGAAAAACAGGAACAATGTAAGATTAGGAGGAATTAGCGCAGAGTCGAATGCAGTGCGTAGGTGTGCACCAAGGATGAGGTTAAATCATGGCTAAAGCTCAAGGGAGATAGCGTACTTAGGATCACAAGCAGATCAAAGGTCGAGGCCTTTGACACTTAGAAATTCTTCCAAGTAATGAGGATGTGTAAGCTTGGAGGAGAAGCGTCGGTGATCATTGGATCCCATCCCGAATTCCCGATGATCGTCAGATCTCAATGTAGACAAGAGGAGCGCGCAGATATGGAGGATAGATCTTGGGCATTAGATCCGAGCGCAGGGTCCGACCACCGTTGGATCAAGGAGAACCTGCATGTTCTTTAAAGTGCAAGGAGTAGAGGACTCACAAAATCCCGAAAGAAGGAGGATCGTCCATCTTCAAGAAGGACACGTGGGGAAAGATCGTCAGTTCGATGACTGAAGAGTCAAAGGAACAATGTTCCCTAACCTCTCAAAATCGCGATATCTGAAATCGGGATTTAATCTCAGCCGTCAGATTAAGGTTGAATCTGAACTGTTGATTCTAGTCCATGTCGGAGTTTCGGGGATCGAGAGTTGGAGATGTCAAGTAATATCATCCACATAAATCTCGATTTCATGATATGCAAAATCATGATTTAATCGCAGCCATTGAATCAAGATATGATCTAGACCGTTGATCTCAGTCCATTTCAGAGTTTCGCAGATCGAGAGTTGAAGATGTCAAAGAATAATCACCACAGGAATGTCGAAATCACAATATGTGAAATCGCAAAATGATCTGAGCTGTCAGATCAAGTGTTGATTGGGATCGTTGATCCCACGCCATTTTGAGGTATCGGGGATCGCAACTTGGTGAGTTGAGATGCCTCATCTCTTGACTCACAAAATGAAAAATCGCGAAAGTGCCTTATGCATAAGGATGTGGTCACTGCCCTTGGTCACATCAGCGAGAGATGGAGGAAAGAGCTAGAGAAACCAAGCTCCGTTTCGGGGATCGCAACTGGGAATGTTGAGATGCATGGTCACACGAATGTCAAATGCCAAAATGCCGAAATGAATGCAAAATTCCATGGAATCAATCCAAAGGTGCAGGTGAATTTGAACAAGATTGGAGGGCTACTGTAGCACGTTGCAGTATAACTGCTAGAAATCATTGATGGTCTCTGCTAGAGAATTCGAAGAGACTTCTGTGTGATTGCCAGAGAAGATGAAGAGTCTCTAATCTTCGTCAAGTGAAGTAAGACGATTGTTAGGGGATTGACAGATGGATGAGCGTTGAAGCCTGTAACTGAAACAGAAGGAATAATCTCGACTATGCCAGAGAAGACGAGGAGTCTCAACTGCTAGAGAGGCTGAGGATTCTTAGAAAAACACCCAGTGTTGTTGAACGCATGGCGGAAAATGACCAGAGAAGCTGAAGATTCACGATGATGATTAGATAGAGCACTCAAGTTGCGGAGGAATTTGGCGCGGAGTGTGGATGCAGAGGCATTGCGAATATTACATGCACAAGGAGCACATGTACTATAAGAATGAGAAAAAACAAAGAATATAGGGGCTTGTTGTCGTGGGAAGGATTTAAGTGTGAATAAGGAGGCAGAGCGCAGGAGCAGAAATGCACGGTAGAGGAAGGTTGCATTGAAGGGATATGGTGCAGAGAGTATAAAAGGTAGAAGAACAGAAAGTGCAAGGGGTGTGCAAAAGACACTGATGCAGACAGGGCAAAGCAGCGTAACAAAACAACAATCGGGTTGGTAAGCCATTGAATAATTTTATATCGTTGTAATAAGTTTCAGTAACAAAGAATTTATTATTCAGGGTGGTTGGGAGGTGCTAGGGAGGAATGGTGTCCTCAAAGGTTCAAGTGGGTGCTTGAACACA
>ML785130.1:346246-360971 GCA_009831015.1 Picea engelmannii | reverse complement strand
TGCAAAAACAGAGGTTGTAGCCTCACAATGAGTTGGTGCTCATATGTATGATAATGTAAAGAATGTAGATAATACTTATCATATAAAGAAAAGGAGGTTTTTACCCTGTATGGGTTTCCTCAGGAATGATTTGTCTCTGTCTTTCTCATATATGTGACTGATGTTGAATGTGCCTTTGTTTATATCTCTACATTATTGTGATCATCATTGAGTGCCTTGTAAAGATTTTAAAAGAAGCATAATTGTTAAAGCATGGTAACAACTGATTCACCCCCCCTCTCAGTTGTCCAACACTATTTACCCTAAAAAGCTTCAGACAATGGATTGATGGATTATTTCTAAAAGAGAAAATCATGACCTATTTTAAACAAGTTAATTTATTCAACCCTTTTAAGTAAGCAACAACAAGCAAATTACTTTTTATCTTTTTATCTTTAAGCAAATAAGCAAGTAGACAACTAACCTATCAAAACTATTTCGACAAGTGAACTCTATTCTTAAAAAGAACTCATAATTATTTCTATTTTGCAAAGGAGAAATCTTAACCTACTTAATAAAAAATAAAAGCATCATGATTGTATTCATATTCTAATTAATCAAAACTATTCCTAATTTGCAATAACAAGAAAAAGAGTATTCGAAGATGATGATTATGTCTTCGGTGTCGAATAACATCACGATGGCATCTAACTATTAGTGACAGTTCAAGAGGGATTAATTCAATGTTGACTTCTACAGAGAAATGGAAAGTGTGAATAAGGAAATCTAAACAAATCTTTGACATCATAGAAGCAACACTAAGTATATTAGAAATCCATGTGATCTTTAAACTTCATGCATCAATCATCAATGATTAAAAACACTCTTATACAAATCCAAGAAAATTTATAGACTCGTGAACTCATGATTAAATATCTTAATTCAAATACACTCTTCTAATTAGAATTACAATTCAAATCCATAACTGAGATTTTATAATCTAAATTGAACTAATCCTATCATTAAAACTCATATTTCAAAACTAAAATTCTTTTGGAAAACACAATCCCAAAATCTATTTCTATCATATCACACTAAGGCAAGATTAATGAAAAAAATAGATCTATGAAGATTTAACTGAACTGGGAATTAAATTTAGCTTGATTACAGCTAGCAAAACTTGAAACTATTAATCCATCAAAGCTTGTAAACAATCTTAAATTAAAACCTTGTTTACACTAATTCTCTATTTAAGTAATGCTCTGTTTTGGTTTCCAATTAAGACTTCAATACAATATCTAAGTTAGTATCCTGCAGGATGATTCATTGCGAAGAAATAAGAGACACAACATGATAATTAACCATCTCCTACAAGCAATATGCAATTTAAGGAAAGAGGAATTAGATAATCAAATTATAATTGACATGTACAGTGATTGAAACTGAAAAATACATACAAGAGAGAAACAAGTATAAATTCTAACTAGGCAATAAGATAAACACACGATATCTATTTATATAGTCACCTAGGCCACTGGTGGGCCCCCTAGCAGGTCGGATACACTCCAACAGTAAAACGCAGGATTAAGTCAAGTCAATTCTGTCATCAATCAAAAAACACAGTCTGGAACAATAGTTGCATAGAATGTTTGAATTACACAATGAAACTCTTATTAAAAAAAATTATGTGGTCGTGCCACTGATAGTGGTATTTATGGATAAGTTACAACTTGAGAGGTCGGCCACTGGAAGGGTCGACCTCCTCTAAAAATGGAAAACTCATTAAATGAGCTTATAACAACATTATCTTCTAGAAAAATCGTGAGCCATTCAACGATCACCATAAATTCCCAATCTGAGGTGTATCGAGTTCTGTAGTTGGAGGCCACAAGGGGGCACAAAACCCAGATCCCTAATTCATCCACCGCGGGCCACCAATGTACCAATTACCAGATCCATTGCGCTCTGAGTGTTGGATCACGTGTTGGATGGAGTGTCGGATCACGTACCAGATAGTGTGCTGGACAGAGTGTCGGACGAGGTACCAGATGGAGGATCAAACTGTGATTTTTCCCTGTTTCATACAATCATGCATTAGATCTTTGTAAACATCGAACTGAACTAACTTGATCTCAAAATCATTGAAAAAACATCAATTATACATACTTGATGCGAATCTATGATGAACTGATATATAAACCTTTGAAACTCCATCAAAATGGCTAATATGAAGCATATCATATATAATATCGGTGAAAAAAGGATTCGATCATCGCAATAAAATAGTCAAAGTACAAACCCAAAATTACCCCCACGCCTAAGGATTTGCAGGTCCCACTGCAAACAATAATGAATCACCTGACATAACTAGACTCACGAAGGAGGGGGTGGATTAGCTTTAGAAGCTTCTCCCTCTTGTCCTAGAGACTTTGTCTTGTGCCTTTTACGATGTTTCAATTGTGTCCGGAGGCTGCGATTGGCGGGGTTCTTTTGATCAACCAATTGTTGGAGAGAAGTCACGTTTGCTTGCAATACTGCATTGTCATGATGTAGATGCTTATCCATAGTCTTTCGTTGTTATAACCTTAAATTGCACCATACATGCATACCTGGCATCATGCCATCTTACTTGTTATTTTTTCCAAGCCATCACTAAGCAACTCTTCTTAAAAACACTATTTTGGAAGATGTACATGCCCCGCACCACTACTGGTTGCATACATACGCTAGTTGCACCATTGCAGCCCACGTATTCCCACAAAAGCTACAAAAATTAAAAACTTGCAAGGAATTTATTGAGATTACGGGCTATTGGGTAGTTTTCCAACTGTCCCATCGCCTATATCCCGTCACCCAACCGAATAACCATCCTTTTTTCATATAAAAGGAGGTGTTTGGGTCTCATTCCAGGGAAAATCATAAGAACATCGAAACTCTGCCCATTTCACTTTCCCCCCTTGCCCCAAGAATTTGCAGCCACATTGTGAGTTTTGAGCCATAATTTCTTATTCTTTCCCTTTTTCCTCATTCATAAGCCTATGCCCATTCTCTAGAGAGAAATGTGAGAGAAAAAGGATATGCGGAAGTAGTTGGAGCTTGGTGAAGAGGATCCCAAGACCAGGTTCGAGGATAAGTTGTCGATCTCATTTTGTAAGTGACTTTGTGAGATTAGTATAAAGAAGTACTTTTTCGTCCCGCCATATGATGTGTTCAATCTTTATGTTTGATTTACATTTTTTTATGACACCTAACCCACTAATTCATATATAATATGCATATTTGTAGCTTCTTGTTTGTATTTTGGTGAATGCAGGTCAGCCTTGGGAGGAGACTTGCAGTCGAGAAATGACTGAGCGCAGAAGGATCAACACCGGATGTAGAGTTTAAGGTAAGACTACCAGATCCTTATACTTTGTATTTATGCATGAATGTGGGGTATTTTCAGGGTAGTGATTAAAAGTAGGAGACTTTACACGGTTAGCTCTACATGCAAGTTGAACCCTAGTGTAGTCCGTAGGGGGGTTTTCCCACTATAGCATTCACTCTTCCAACTGTTGAAGCAACTGAGCATTTTTTTGTTGTAACTTATCAATAATTGGGGTATCATCAAATGCTTCAAAATAAGAGGGCTTGGATCCCTTGATGGATGTAGAAGGTTTATCAACTTTGGAAGTTGGTGTAGGAATTTGGGAGGTATGAGTAACAGAGTTCTTGTGAGAGGGAATAGGTTCAGGTTTTACTTCTCTATTAGGCTCAAAATATTCCACAGAAACTTCTCTGAGTATTTTATGGGGACTTTCATGATCAGAAGACACTTGGATAGGATTTGAAGTGCTTGGGGTTTCTACATTAGGATTTCCACCTGCACTTCGGGTAATTCTTCGAAATGGTTCCCCTTTGAACTGATTGGATCCTCTTCTATTCAAAGGGACTAAAGGAAAATCTTGTTGACTTGCATCTTGTAACTTCTTAGGTTGAGGATCAATAGGTGTTGAGGGAAATGGAGAATTATCAATGGGATTTTTTGTTTTCTTGCCTGATGAGGCTGCAGGGGAATCAACAATTTTCTTGGCCTTTTGTTCAAACAGAGAGATAGTTTGAGTTGGAGGGTTTGGAGTCTTTGGATAATGAGGCTTAGATGGAGTAATAGTCCCTAAATCAATTTATTTCTTGCTGGTCTTGATTATGAGATGGGGTTTGACAATTGATAGAGGAATTCATCTCATGTCTTGCCCTATTTTTTCAACTTAGTTATGACAAGAAATTTGATGAGGTTGTGGTGGAATAGACTATTATAAGGATTGGCCACATTTTTATGCACTTGGGAAGACATTTTCCCAAGACTTTTCAAGAAGTAGAAAGGAAAATTCAGGGGCTTATTAAATTGGAAATGATCTAATAAACGAAAATGGCAAGTTTTGAAGACAAAGTATCTACCTTCACAAGTGATAATCCTGGTAATGATGATCAGGGGATTAATCAACTCATCCTTGATCCATTCTTTGGAGTACCCTTTAGATCTGTAAAAAATTTGAAACTTAGGCTTGAAAACACTGTTGTATCTTGGATGTGGCAATTGATGGTGTTTGAACCATTGATCTCCAACCCGTGGTAATTTTGTGGCTGAGGAAATTGACTCCTCGAAGACCAATAAGGCCAGAGACCCTACGCATTCCATCTTCCCATCGAACCCGAGAGAGAATTGCAGTGAGACGTGATCATCGTGGACCGTCAAATAGGCCAAGAATGGTCCCCACCCTGTGCGAAGGAAAATCTCCCTACACTTTGCGAATTCGGGAATGGCCAGAAGCTCGACATAGGAGGAAGGTTCATAGTGTTTAGGCATGGTTACAACGCGGAGGATGAGAAGAGGAACATAATTGGGCAGAGTGTGAGAGAGACACAGCAAGAAGGGATGAGTGAAATGGAAATTGGAGCTAAACCCCTGATTTTTAATGCAATTAAGGTGGAAAATGGTTGAATTCGTGAGTGAATTCATCACACACGATTTCCATGTGTGATTATGATTGCATCAAATTTGAATTTTGAATGGTTTACTTTGGAGGCAATTGCAATCATGATTGAATTAGATCAGTTTCTAAGTCTTTGACTTGGACATTTGATCATAAAAATGCATTAATAATTGTTTAATTTAATTATCAATGCGAATTTTAACGACATACCATTTAATTCATCTCAACTTACCAGTGAATAAGTGTATTAATTCGAATGATCACCTGCAATCATGGTTACTTACAATATGTGCATACCTAATCTGATCCTTCATATGGCGCTTCATCCAATCGTCCAAATGGCACCCCATCTGGTCTTCCAAATGGCACTCCATATGGCAGTTCATATAGTACTCCTGTGAAAATGAAAATTGTTCTCATTGTAGTGGATGTTTACCCATAACACTCATCTTGGTAAACTTCCGACAGTCATGGTGGACAGGAGAATGGATAGGATAAGTGTGAATATAATGATCCACTATTAATTTCCTTGTCATCGTTCTTGTACACTAAAACAAAATATGTTCCTCTATCCATAGGCGTGTAACACAAATATGTAGTGAATATTTTAACAGTTTGTAATTGACACAAAGAACCAATTCAAAGGTCTTTCGAATAAATGTACAACAGGCTTATAACACACAGTGATATCAGCGGTATATAATTTAGCATTTCAATAAAAATAATTGTTGATATAATAGCCCAGAATATCGAGAAAACAATATAACATAATTTTTACAAAGGTTCTACTTCTTCTTCTCATGGCTTATGATATAGATAGGCAGTGTTTATCATTTGTCAGCTCATGAAACCCCTCCCCCACTCCTAAGTAGTGTGACACCTCAAAATAAAAAATATATGGAACCTGTCAATTCTCCCATTAGCCTAAGATTTACATCTTTCCAAGTGTAGAGATAAATTTCACACATTAGTCTGACGAGACGGTTAGAATATGGCCCCACCTATAGGATAGAACATCCTACATATAGTTAAGAAGAGGTAAGCGAGAGAGTCTTAGGATAGTCTTAAAGTTAGTTCCCAATGGAAAATTTATGGAGTTCATTGACCTTAGCTTAACCATGCATACTTATTTTCATATTTGTCTACAAGTAATGTTGTACATCAAGACAAGTTTAAGATTTAGGAATTTTATTTATTGTTTGTCAGATTATTACCCTCGCTAGGTAGAATGCCTCGCTACCAGCAATCTTGTTCAATACTCCGACGAGTTTACCTATTCATACCATAGGTCAGTACCCACTGCCAACAGACCTGTTCAGTATCCCGACGGGTTAGCCTCTTACACCCTCAAAGACTGGTCCACCATCTTTTAATATTTTTATATAAAGATTGCTTTTTGCAAGAAGATAGGGAGACAGGTTTGAAAAACCTTTTTTTTTTTTAACATTAGGATGGTATTTATGTTAGAGGATGACTTTCCTTTATGTATTCCTTAGAGATTGTTCTGATGTAAGGGGTAATTAAGCAGACGTAGCCTATCTAAAGATATGGTATAATCAAGCATTTTTAGTGTGTAGTGGATTGTACCATTGGAAAAGAACAAAAAGGTATCTTTAGGCTGGACTCACTTTCTTCTTGTTTTTTTAAGTTATAGTGATGTTTCCATGGCTAACCTCTAATCATACCTCCTTGCTACTCTTTAATAAAGATACTTTACTCACCTATTCAAGGTTCTTGGGGAAATTGTATGAGTAACCTCTAAGTTTGATAGTCAAGGTGTCACTTCCTTATATTCTCTAGTGTTGGAGGTTAAGAGCAATTGTCATTAAAGATTCCCTGAGAAAACGAAGATAGAAACATTTTCAAAAATATGGCTAATTACAGCAAGTCATTATTCAATTGATGCTTATCAAAAAACAAGGTTCAAATATAGCAATATTTTTGAAGGAAAATACTTCCCTTTTTGTCTCCTTCAAATTGTCTACTCGTGGTGAAATAAAAACCTTCATAAATCTCTAGAATTTTCTATCAACATACTTCAAATTATTTACATATGTATAGTTGAAATTCAGAAAAAAATTCAAGAACAAGGGGAGGAAGAATAAACTTCCCCATCTGCTAAGGCCAATTCCTTGTCAGTTGACATGACCTGTAGAAAATCTTCTTTGGAAATGGGTATGTGATAAAGTTTGAGTCAGTGTCCATTCACTACAAAAGAGACTTGTCCATCATCAATTGTTTTGATCTTAACAACCCCATTATCATACAAAGTGACTACCTCATAAGGACCCAACCACCGAGTGGTAAGTTTTCCTTTGAAAATTTTAAATCAGGAATCAAACAACAAAGCCCAATCACTAGGTTGGAAGTGTTTCTTCTTAATAATTTTTTCATGCCACTTGCTCCTCTGGTTTTGAACTAAGATTGTTCCTTGGATAGCATCTTGCCTAATCTCATCCAACTCGTTTAATTGTAGGGATCATTGTTTATGTGCCTCATATAAGTTTAATCCCAATTGTGCGGCAATACAGAAAGTCCTTAATTGGAATTCTATTGGTAAAAATACTTGTTTTCCATACACTAGCTCGTAAGGGGTATGCCCAATGGTGTTTCTCCTGGTGGTTTGATATGCCCACAAAGCCTCTAGAAGCCTATCAACCCAATCCCAATGGTGTAATTGAATAGTATTGGTTAAGATAGCTTCCATAAATTTGTTTGTGGACTCTACCTGACCATTATCTTGCGGGTGATATGGAGAAGACTTGCAGTACTTGATCCCATATTTCTCCATTAATTATCTCATCAACTTGGAAGTGAATTGGGTGCCTTGGTCTGTAAAAATTTCATGAGGAACACCAAATCGGGTTAAGATGTCTTCATAAATGAATTCAACAACAGATTTTTCGGTAGCCCTAAATAGGGATTTTGCTTCTACCCACTTGGTGACATAATCTGTATGAACCAAAATATAATTCTTCTTACGATACATGGGTGAAATTGGTCCTACAAAGTCAAGGGCCCATTTCTCGAAAGTTTCTATCATAACTTGGGAACACAAGGGAATTTCTTCAGTTGACTTGGTTCTTCCTATCCTTTGACAGCTATCGCAACTCCTCACATATTTGGCAGCATCCTTAAAAATGCTAGGCCAATAGTAACCTGCATGTAACACCTTATATGTTATACATTTGTCAAAAAAATGGACACCACATGGTTCATCATGACAACTTCGTAAGATTTCTGGTATACCATCTTCTCAGACACATCTACGAATAATCAAGTCTGGACCAGTACAAAAAAGTTCATGGTCAATCCAAGAGTAGTTAGCCTTTTGCGTGATAATTCTACGCTTTTCATGAGGTGACAAATGAGATGGTAACTTCCTAGTAGCCAAATAATTTTCCATGTATGCAAACCATGGGGTATGTACAGAGAGGCAAAAAATATGCTCATTTGGGAAACTATCATCAATGGGAACATCATCACCCTCATGTTTTATGCGTGAAATAAAATCACCTACTAAATTCTCCTTTCCAGGTCAGTCAAGGATGGTGATATTGAATTCTTGCAATAACAGGAGCCACTTAGTCACTCAACCATTGGTAATGGGTTTATTCATAAGAAATATAATGGCAGAGTGATATGTATGTACAAATAATTCGTATCCTGTGATGTAATGTAGAAAATTATTGATGGCATGGACCACTACCAAGAATTCATTTTCGGTAACTGTATAGTTTAACTCGGTAGGGGACTGATGGTCTTCTTTCTTCCCTAATACTCCTCCTATTTTGGTATCACAGGAATCAGTGGATATGTGAAATGGAAGGGTCAAATTGGCCCCCCTAAGAACTGGTGCCATAGATAACTTAGATTTTAGAGTTTCAAAGGAGGTTTGACACTGGTCAGTCCAAAGAAAATCAACATCTTTTATTAACAATCCAAACATGGGTGCAGCAATCTTTGTGAAATTTTGTAATATTCCAAATATAAAAAGTATGCAGAACATAAATAAAATGCTAGAAATGGTAGATAAACAACAATATAACCAGAACAACACCACAATAATACAGAAAAGATATCAGAATAACACCAGAAAGAGCACTTTGATTCTTAGAGAAATGTTCACTTGCCTCTTCGAGGGGGAAACCTCTAATTGAGCAAAGCTCTATTACAATAATATCCAAGACCACCATTCTCATACCCTCGACTCCTATTTATACTAAATATGTCTATCAAAAGAACCATCTAGAGGAAGATCCTTCTAGAAGTGGAAGCTTCTCTTAGGTCTTCTTACATTCGACTTATTCTTCCTTATTGCTAGGCCTTATTAATATTGACCTTTATTACATAGGAACATATTATTCTACCTACATGAGTTGTTAGGTCCCTAACATGTCCTCCCACTTAAAAAAAACCTTGTCCTCAAGGCTTGAGATGTGGAAATTGTTGCAGAATGGCAGTTGGTTCCCAAGTGGCATCTACTAGGGTTGTATCTTTCCACTGGACTAACACTTCCTTGATGGTTCGCTCATGCTGGTCCAAAACTACTTCTGGATGTAGGCAAATGGAGCCTTCTTCATCCAACTCGGGAAGGTTGGTTTGAGTTTGGAACTTAGTTCCAATCACCTTCTTTAAGCAGGAAACATGAAAAACATGATGTAACTTAGAATGATTGGGAAAATCTAACTAATAGAACACCTATCCCACACACTTGAGAATGGTATAAAGACCATAAAATGTGGGCGCCAGTTTTTGACAATGGTCAACCTTGAGGGAATTTTTCTTGTAAGGTTGCAATCGAAGAAACACCTTATCCCCTTCTGCAAATTGACATTCAGAACGACCTTGATCTGCTTGTTTCTTCATGTGATTATGGGCCATGACCAAATTCTCTTTGAGGATACGAAGAACAACCTCTCGAACTGTAAGCGTTTGATCCACTGCCTGGACCTTCGAGACACCTAGTAAATATGAGAGAACTGAAGGTGAACTTTGTCCATATACTGCTTCAAAAGGAGTCATGCGGGTAGCTGTGTGGTATGAAGTGTTGTACCACCATTCAACTAGTGGAAACCATTGAGCCCATTGATTTTTCTTTTCCAATGCAAAACACCTCAAATATGTTTCCAAACACTTGTTGACAACTTCAATATGACCATTAGTCTGGGGATGATAAGTTGTGTTGAGATGCAATTGGGTGCCTTGTAGCTTGAAAAGTTCTTGTCAAAAATTGCTGGTGAAACTTGGGTCGCGATCAGAAACAATAGAATGCGGCATGCCATGAAGCTTCAAGACCCGATCCATGAAAAGTTGAGCCACAATGGATGTTGTAAATGGGTGTTGAAGAGAACATAAATGAGAATACTTGGAAATTCGATCAATGACCACCATGATGACTGATTTATTGTCCTATTTAGGTAAGCCTACAATAAAAGCCATAAAGATATCCTGCCAAATAGTAGGTGGAATCGGAAGCGGTTGTAGTGTGCAAGGAGATTTAATTGTTTCTCCCTTGTTGCGTTGAAACAAATCACACTCAACCACAAAAATGAGAACGTCATGTTTCATACCCTCCCAGAAAAAAGAACGTTTGACCCTATCATAGGTTTTGGTAAACCCTCAGTGCCCAGCTGTGGGTGTAGCATGAAGCTCAAAAATTATTGTGGATTTAAGTTTTGACTGTTTACTTAAATACAAATGAACTTTGTATCAAAGCTCATCATGGAGCCAAGAGTACCATGGGGAAAATGGAGAATTGGACTGCAATTGTTGTATCAAATGCAAACTTTTGGGATCGTGTAGCCATTCCTAGCAAACAACTTGGAGCCAATCTGGTACAATGAAGGAGAGAGAAAAAAGGGACCCTTCATCTTCATATTTTCGGGAAAGTGCATCTGAAACCACATTGTCTTTTACTTTCTTGTAAATGATCTCATAATCATATCCAAAGAGCTTAGTCACCCATTTTTGTTGCTCTGGGGAGGAAATGCATTGTTCCATAAAATACTTGAGGCTTTGATGATCTGTCTTGACTTGGAAGCATTGCACCAATAGATAAGGGTGCCAAAGATCAACGACATGCAAAATAGCCAACATTTTCTTTTCATAGATTTATTTGCCCAAATTTCGTATAGACAATTGTTTGTTGGTAAAGGCCAAAGGCCGACCCTCTTGCATAAGGAAAACACCAATTCCTTTTCTTGAAGCATCACATTCTAGGAAAAAGATCTTTGTGAAATTAGGAAGTGCTAGGACTGGAGTGGTGCACATGGCCAGCTTCAAGGTTTGAAAATACTAAGAATCTGTTGGACTCCAAGTGAAAGAATTATTTTTAAGGAGTGCAGTGAGAGGGGACACAATCTTTGCATAATTCTTCACAAACTTGGGATAATAACATGTTAAGCCCATAAATTCACGCAATATTTTGAGAGTATTTGGGTGAGGCTAGTCTTTCATATCTTCAATCTTTTTAGGATCCACCCTGACACCATGCTTGTCAACAAGATGACCCAAGTATTCGACTTCTGAGGCGCCAAAAGCACATTTAGATTGTTTCAGAAAAATTTGGTGATGAGAGAGTAGATGGAGAACTCGATCCACATGAGAAATATGGTTTGTCTAGGTTTTTCTATAGATGAGGATATCATCAAATAAAACTAAGACAAAATGATGGAGAAAAGGACGGAAGACAATATTCATGAGGCTTTGGAAAGTGGAGGGAGCATTACACAAACCAAAGGGCATGACCAAAAAATCATAGTGGCCCTCATGAGTTCTAAAGGAAATCTTAGGAATTCCTTCCTCTTTCATACATATCTCGTGGTAGCCAAAACAAAGATCAAGTTTAGTAAAGAACTGGGTGCCACTCAATTCATCCAAGAGGTGATCAATGACAAGAATGGGAAATTTTTCTTTAATGGTGAGTTTGTTGAGGGCGCAGAAATCAAGAAACATGTGCCAAGAACCTTATTTATTCATGACCATGACCATAAAAGAAGAGTTGGGGCTCGTACTAGGGCAAATAACACCTGCGTTAAGAAGTTCTTGAACCATTTTCTCAATTTCATGTTTTGGGGTAAAGGGGTGAGGATAGGGACAAATATTGGGAGGAAGGGTTCTTGGGACAAGGGGAATGGAATGACTATGAAAACCACGTGAAGGAGGGAGTCCTTGGGGAGTGGAAACAACCACCTGATGTTTAGAGAGGATGGATTGGAGGTCCTGCAGCATAGAGGGTGTCTCAGTTGCTTGTATGGCATGGAGTTGGGAAATAATGCCCGAATGACCTTTTTCGAGCAGATTTTCCATGTAATGGGAACTAATGATCTCAGGGTAACCGATGGTGATGCCTTGGAACTTATATTGTTGTTCCTCTTGGTTGAATTGCATGGTTAATTCCTTAAAATCCTTGAGAATGGGACCCAAATTCCTTAGCTAGTCTGCACCCAACACAATGTCACAATCGCCCATGTCGATAGCAAACATATGATATTTCAGGTGGTAGTCACCAATTTGGAGATGCACATTTTCACAACACCCTCCACATTTCATGGACCCACCATTGGCAATCATGATTTGGAAATTATTGACTACACAGATATAGCAATTAGTTTCTTGGGCAATGCAACGATGAATAAAATTATGGGTTCTTCCACTATCAATAAGAACGATGAACTTCCTATGCTTGATGTAGCCAATTAGTTTGAGGGTTTGGGGAGCAAAGAAGCCAGTGAGAGAATTTAGGGAAATAATCGGTTCTACTTCAGGCGGGTCTGAGGGAGGGAAAATGTCGATGGGTTCAGGTGACTTAGACACAAGGGGAGCTTCAACATCCTCTTCCGAAACATCCTCCAAGATGGCCATAAAAAGATTTTGTTCCTTACATTTGTGTCCTGTAAAATATTTGTCATCACAATTATAACAAAGGCCTTTGAGTTGGTGTTCATCCATTTCCACCCTGGTCAATTTTTGGATCTTTAGTGGAGTAGAAGGAGGAGTGGGATTTACTGGTTTAGTGCGAGGAATAAAGGAGTGTTTTTGGTTTTGAGAATAGACAACATGTTGTGCTTCCTTATCTTATTTAGTAGCCTCCACCCAAATCTGAGGCTGAGCGATGAGGACATGGGCACGAATCTCATCCTTGAGGCCACTGATAAAACATTCTTGGAAAAAATCATTAGACATGCCCTCTGTACGAAAATCTAGTCGCTCAAAAGTATCTATAAAGTCTTCCATTGTGCCATATTGTTTCAACTTTGTCAAATGGACTAAATGGTTGGTGTCAGTGTCAACTTTGTCAAATGGACTAAATGGTTGGTGTCAGTGTCAGTGTCAAATGGACTAAATGGTTGGTGTCAGTGTCAAAGATATTCCACAAAGTGTGTCCAAGTAACATACCCTTGACGGGCATTTTTTCTCCATTGCCAGCATTGCCAACGTTATTAATCTAGATGGAGAACACCATACCGGAGTTTGGCCAAGTCATTTGTAATTCCATACAAAGAGAAATAATGTTCCATTTGAGTGACCCAACTAGTGGGATCTGAGCCACAAAATTTGGTCACATCCACCCATAGAAGGTGTAGGTCACGCTGAAAGTGATGGGGCTGAAAATTATGGGAATGAGAGGAATTTTCAGCTTCAGTATGCAAAGGTGGGTCAGATAAAGGGGGATCTACAGGGATATGCAACTTGGTGCGAATCATTGAAATGATAGATTCAAGCCGGGTAGTCATGTCTTGTTTGAGGTCTTCTGATCTAGGTGGATATCGGTGGCCACCCACCTTTTCCAACTGGCTCAAAACAACTTTCTGGCAATTTTGACAATTTACTATTTTTAGCAGGTTGTAACTTCTGGGGCCATTTTGAGGGCCTAAATGAAGGTTTTTCGAGATTGAGGTTCTCTATGATATTTGAAGGAATAATTGAGCCCCCAAAATGAATCTCCTCGATGAAACCTTTCCAACAAGCTATCATACGCCTAAAACAAAGATAGTATGCAAAAGTTACGACCCCGGGAAGTTGATGTACTAACTTACCCAAACGGGGCCCACATGACTTTTGACGCTTCATCTCCTAGGGTTAGGTTTTTGGATGTATAGGAATTTTGGCATTCCCATTTATTATAAAAGTGCCTTCAGATCCTCATTGTAACCATCTTCTTGCGAATGCGAGTAGCCGTCACATCTCTTCTTAGAGATAAGTTGCCACCATTCTAGCGAGTCTTTCACTCTGTATTTTGCAGTCTCTGTACATTTCTTTCATTAATAGAAATAGTGTATTACTGTATAACGGTGTTTATGGTTGCATATATGATACATTTCTGTTATATTATTGAATATCTGCGATATCTCTATGCATTTCTTTAATTATATCTCCTCTCTCATTTCGTGCCGAAAATAATCCGGATCAGTGGTATCAGAGCAGGCTTCTCTTGATCATTTTTTTCAGTGCATGTCCCCGACAAGGTCTGAGTATAGAAAGTTTGGTCTCGAGCTTGTCTCTCTCGAAGACAATCGCTCTCGCACACACAAGAAACCCTCAATGGCAGAAGAAAAGAAAAACGACGAAGCAGACGATCCTATCAATCTATTGCTTGAGCAAGATCTTACGCGACAGAGGGACGAAATAATGGAGAATTTTTCCCACATCTGATCCAGGTAGATATCGGTGGCCACCCACCTTCTCCAACTGGCCCAAAACATGTTTCTGGCAATTTTGGTAATTTACTATTTTTAGCAGTTTTAACTTCCGGGGCCATTTTGAGGCCC
>ML785130.1:306701-328485 GCA_009831015.1 Picea engelmannii | reverse complement strand
ATTATTATTATTGGATTAAATCCCTATTGAGGATTAATCATGTCATTATTATTATTATTGTTATTGGATTAATCCCCATTGAGGATTAATCATGTCGGTAATTGTATAAGGACCAAATCCCCTTTTGTGGATTGGTCATCGGACAACTACAAAGTGCAGAATAAGAAGTCAGCCCCAACAGTTATAATGGAAGGGCCATAATTAATTAAAGGTGGGTTTACCCACCCAGTGTGAGAGGTTGGCCCTGCCAAATGGTGACTCTTCACACATGATGGATTGATATAAATAAGAGGCTAGCGCCTCACTTCTAAGACACACTTCACTTGCTCATTCTCTTATGAGGCAAGCTGCAATTTCAAGTTGGAGAGAGGAGAAGAAGGGTGGTGCATCTCTTGAGGAGGAATTTTTTGTATTGGTTGAGTTATCTCTTGAACATTGTATAAGCTATTTATGATAAGGAAGTTTTTGCTGGGTTTTCTTCCCCTAGAGGGTTCCCAGGATAAATGTTGTGTCTCTTGTGGATGTGTATTTCTCAGTGATCTTGTTCTTATTATGCTATTATCTTATGAAATGCAAAGAACTATAATAATGGCATAAACATTAACACCAAAAAGGTTAGAAGGAACCTTGGTCGAAAAGTTTGGTTTGGTTTTAATGTATCTTCCCTTTGGGTCCCTAGGTTTGTTTGTGAAAGAAAAAAATAAACTATCATTGGGTTTGGGGGAACTTGCTATAACGGATGCATAGGTTCTTACCTCTCATCTTACATTTCCCCTGCCACCAAACTAATGCTAAGGTTCATAAATGATCTACTTCCTAATTATTTCCTACCTTAAGACAAATCCCAGCAACGACGCCAAAAATAATGGTTATTCTATATGCACTAATTCCCTCAATTAAATTGTCAACCCGGGGTAAGTAAACTTAGATTTGTGGCATTGTATGAGCCAAGGAAGAAAATCTAATGTAAGTATTGTCTAAATAAGGATATGGTCTACCTAAGGATCAATACTCTATCAATCTACTTTCTACGGAGATGATTCTTTTTCAATTTTCATCAATTACCAAATTCTATTAATGAGCTTGAACTATTTATCCTAAGCAGCTTCAAACAATGGATTGATGGATTATTTCTAAAAGAGAAAATCACGACCTATTTTAAACAAGTTAATCTATTCAACCTTTTTAAGTAAGCAACAACAAGCAAATTACTTTTTTATCTTTTTATCTTTAAGCAAATAAGCAAGTAGACAACTAACCTATCAAAACTATTATGACAAGTGAACTCTATTCTTAAAAAGAACTCATAATTATTTCTATTTTGCAAAGGAGAAATCTTAACCTACTTAATAAAAAATAAAAGCATCATGACTATATTCAGATTCTAACTAATCAAAACTATTCCTAATTTGCAATAACAGGAAAAAGAGTATTCAGAGATGATGATTATTTCTTCGGTGCCGAATAACATCACGATGGCATCTGACTATTAGTGATAGTTCAAGAGAGATTAATTCAATGTTGAATTCTACAAAGAAATGCAAAGTGTGAATAAGGAAATCTAAAGAAAGCTTTTCCATCATAGAAGAAACACTAAGTATCTTGGAAATCCATGTGATCTTTAAACTTCATGCATCAATCATCAATGATTAAAAACACTCTTATACTAATCCAAGCAAATATATAGACTCGTGTACTCATAATTAAATATCTTAATTCAAATACACTCTTCTAATTAGAATTACAATTCAAATCCATAACTGAGATTTTATAATCTAAACTAAATTAATCCTATCATCAAAACTCAAATTTCAAAACTAGAATTCTTTTGGAAAACACAATCCCAAAATCTATCTCTATCGTATCACGCTAAGGAAATATTAATGAACAAAATATATCTATGAAGGTTTAATTGAACTCGTAATTAAATTTAGCTTGATTACAACTAGCAAAACTTGAAACTATAATCCATCAAAGCTTGTATACAATCTTAAATTGAAACTTTGTTTACATTAATTCTTTGTCTAAGTAATGTTTTGTTTTGGTTTCCAATTAAGACTTCAATACACTATCTAAGTTAGTATCCTGCAGGACGATTCATTTCTAAGAAATAAGAGACACAACATGATAATTAACCAGCTCCTACAAGCAATCTGCAATTTAAGGAAAGACAAATTAGATAATCAAATTATAATTGACATGTACAGTAATTGAAACTGAAAAATACATACAGCAAAGAAACAAGTATAAATTCTAACTAAGCAATAAGATAAACACACGATATCTAGTTATACAGTCACCCAGACCACTGGTGGGCCCCCCAGCAAGTCGTGGCTACACTCCAATAGGAAAATGCAGGATTAACTGAACACAATTCTGTCATTAATCAAAAAACACAGTCTGGAACAAAAGTTGCAGAGAATGTCTGAATTACACATTGAAACTCTTATTAAAAATTTTGTCTGTGGTTGTGCCACTGATAGTGGTATTTATAGATAAGTTACATCTTGAGAGGTCGACCACTAGAAGGGTCGACCTCTAAAAATGGCAAACTCATTAAATGATATTCTAACAACATTATCTTCTAGAAAATCCATCAGCTACTTAGCGATCACCATAACCACCCAATCTGAGGTGTATCGAGCTATGTAGTTGGAGGCCACGAGGGGGCACAAAACCCATATCCTCGATTCATCCACCACAGGCTGCCAATGTACCAACCGCCAACTCCAGTGCGCTCCGAGTGCTAGATCGCGTGATGTATGGTGTGTCAGATCGCGTACCAGATGGGGTGCTAGATGGAGTGTCGGACGAGGTACTAGATGGAGGACCGGACCACGATTTTTCCCTGTTTCACACAAATCATGCATTAGATCTTTGTAAACATCGAAATGAACTGAATTGATCTCAAAATCATTGCAAAAACATCAATTATACATACCTGATGCGAATCCATGATGAATTGATATATAAACCTTTGAAATTCCTTCAAAATGGCCAATATGAATCATAGCATATATAATATCGATGCAAAAAGGATTCGATCATCACAATAAAACAGTCAAAATACGAACCCAACTGAGTCCATTGGGTATAGGGTAGAAATATGATGAGAATAAATATGAGGGTCATTCTCTGAGATGCAGGACTACTAGGACTCCCAATCCCAAGGGGAAAAATCAACATGAGTGTTGATTTGCCGAAGGGGAAAATATCTATGGAACAACTCATGTAGGTGAGAATGTTATCTGTTGGAAGTGCCTGAATTTAATAGAGGTGGTAGTACTGTAGAGCCCTATGTGGGGATCCTAAGGGTAAATTTCAAGGGGATGTATGGGATATGAAATTTGTTTATAGAGGTTTTGATTGCATTCCAATATTGATAATATACCTAAAGGGGCCATGGGATGGCCAAGACTGAATGGGTTGTATTATATTCGTAACAAGTACCTGCACACATAAAAACCAGATGCCCAAAGTGAAAATATCTGATGATACAGAAGATGTAACATTTATGTGATAACAATGCTAATGAGTCTGTGTACTTGTGCCCGTGGCTAAGGGATGGCCCCCCAAGAAATGATTTTGATTAAGGATATAATTATTTCAAGAATAACCCATTGATTGGGTCTTTGAGGGTAGCTCCTTTTGGGTGAGCCAGGATGTAGGCACCCTTAGTTAGAAAATGGTGGACAATGAATGGGCCTTGCCAAATGGATTCAAATTTTATGTGACTCAAGTCAGAGTGTCATGAGCGATGTCATAGGCCAATACAAGGTCACCTTTGTTAAAGGAGAAGAGTTTAACCCAACGATCGAATACGACTTTGTACCATTTCTTTGTTGCTTCATTGTTTTGTAAAGAGGATCTTCGATCATCATCGAGATATTTGAGGGTGAGCAATAATTTCTCCATCGTAGTAGTGTCGGGCAGGAGGGCGACTGCAGTACACAATGTGGGGATTTCACATTCTATGGGAAGGATGACTTCAACCCCATGAACAAGATGGAATGGTGTGAAGCCGGAGGTAGTTTTGACTGTTATGCGAGATTCCCACAAGGATGAAAATAACATGTGGTGTCAGTTAGTTGTTTGTTTATCCACAATGCACTGTAGCATGGTTTTGAGGACTTTGTTAACAAATTTAACTTTCCCATTTGATTGTGGGTAGTATGGTGAATAAAACTCACGAGTAAACCATATCTTGGTGGATAACTCGGTGAATAATTCATTCTCAAAATGCTTTCCATGGTTAGACACTAGTTGGAGGGGGATTCCAAAGTGGGTAATGACATGGTTAAAAAAGAAGAGGGATACGATGCCTACCGTATTAATTATTGAACATTGTCATGGATTCAACCCATTTGGTGAAGTAGTCAACAACGACGACTATGTACTTATACCCATTTCTAGATGGAGGGTTGCAAGTCATGAAATCAATACCCCTTTTGAAAAAGGGGCCTGTCATAATGACTGGATGGAGGGGAGAGGATGATTCTCTAAATTTATGTGCATACAATTGACATTTGTCGTAGCGCTTGACGACATGAATGCAGTCAAAGAATAAGGTGGGACAAATGTAACCAGCTCGAACGATTTTCTGTTGAGTGGACATGCTAGATAGGTGACCTCCTCATGTGCCACAATGGAAATCATTGAGGACTTTATCTTCCTCTTCTATGGTGAGGAAACAATGGATTATAGTGTTTTCCCTTATGCGATAGATGACATCTCCTATGAGTAAATATCGAGGGGCATGATGATGGATGTGTCTACAATAATATTGGGAGAGATGAGGACCAATGTTTTGTGTGCAAAGGTACACAAGGATGTCTCCATACCATGAGTCACTGGATGAGATGAAGAATAAGTTTTCATTCGGGAAGTTCTCATTGATCGATGTGTCATTTGAGTCTATTGGGAGATCTTCTATCAGTTTTGCGAGGATGAGGGATTTCTTTCTTTTGGGAGTTGTGAACTCTAGATCATATTCTTGAAGGATGATGATCTAGCAGGAGAATTTTCCATTGATCTAGAATCTACTGAGAAAGTATTGCATTGGATTAGAATCTTCCATGACCTTAGTAGTTTGAAGAAATATATAGTGGCACAGTTTTTGGACTGCAAGGACGAACACCAGGGTCAAATTTTCTTCGTGATTTTATTTTAGAAGTGGCTTAGAGAGGTTCTTACTAATATACTAAATGACATTCTCATGATGGTCATCATCGAATTGGACTAAAAATATTGTAATTGATCCCTCAGAGGTTGATAGATACAAGATGTAATCCCTATCAAAGTCGAGGGTACTAATCAAGGGTGCATTGCTAAGTGCTTCTTTAAGGGAGTCAAAAGAAACTTGGGAATGTTGGTCCCACTGGAATAGGATATCACATTGTAGTAGGCATAATAAACTGTGAGCACAAATGGTGTAATCGAGGATGGATTGATGCATGAAATTGGCCTTTCCTTATAAGCTTTACATTTGGAGAAAGTTTTTGGGAGGAGGAATTTCATTGATTGCTTGGACTTTTAAGGGGTCCACTGTGATTCCTTGTTGAGAAATAATAAAACCTAGGAGTCGTCCAACTGTGACACAAAAAACATGTTTGAAGGGGTTTAATAGAATATTGTACTTGTGACATCGTTGAAATAAAATATGTAATTCCTCTTAATGTTATGATCACTTTTTGGACCGAGCGGTGATATTGTCCAAATAAGCTAGGATGATGTGAGAGAGATCATGAAAATCACAAGTCATTTCCCTTTGAAAAGTGGCACTTTTGTTTTTGAGCTAAAATGACATAATGTGATAGGAGAAGGTGCCTTCAGGTGTAGTGAACGCAATTTTGTATTGGTGTTCCTATTGAATTTGGATATAGTTATAGTCAAAGAATATGTCCATTACTGAAAGGACTTCATGGTCGACACAAGTGTCAATGACCTAATTGATGAAGGGTGTTGGGAATTTTTCCTTGGGACAGGCTTGATTGAGTTCCCAGAAATCGATGCATGCATAAATAGTTCCTTGTTTCTTGTTTAATAGGATAGGGTTCAATACCTAAGAGGTATATGCAATGGGGTAAATGAACCTAGTAGAACATAACTTATTGATCTCACCTTTAATAGCCATTTCCTTTGAAGGGTGTAAAGGTTGTTGCTTTTGACGAATGGGAGAAACATCTGGCTATGTGTCGATATGATGTTCGATGATGGATGGATATAATCTAGGAATTTTTGTATATGACCAAGCAAAAACATCTCAAAACTCCTGAAAGAGGATTTTGTAAGATGTGATCTCTTCAAGAGAGTATGCAATGCCAAGAGTGATTTGTTCAATGATGCATGGTTTGACTGAGATGTCAACTTTTATTGTAGGGGATATGTTAGCCATATTCTTTTCTTCAAAGGCATCGGGTGTAGGGATTGGGTTCTTGAACCAATACACATGTCTGGGAGGAATGAAATCTTTGGTTTCAATTGCATAGAATTGAGTGTCCAGGCGGGTTTGAAATGCTTCATGAGATAAGAAGAAAGATCAGTGGTGCAGGGAATCCCAAGGATAATATGGTGCTAACATGGCCTTTAATATATCTTCATATGATTGGAATATGAACGAATATAATGGTTCCTCAGAGGTCTGAGCATGCAAGTGGGATGTGGTGGTGTCTGAGGTATGATGTAAGTTGATGATGGGGTTGTCATATATGGAAGGAATAGAAGATGTAGATGAGTAATCATCATTTCATGTCAGGGAAAGTGGGCCAATGGGAGGACATGGAGGGACTTCACTAGATGACATGAATCATATTTCCATACACGTGTGTGAACAATGTATGGTGGGGGGAGGAAGAATATCATGGATAGGAATTACAAGTGAATTAGGTGGGTTCGACGAGAAGTATTCTAACTATCGTGGTATACGTATAGTTGGTGGTGCCACAGGTATAGATCCTTGTTCTAACAATGGGTCAATGAGGTTACCTTGATAGGGTAACTCATGTTGGTGTTGAGGACATGAATTTTGAAGGGATGTTTGGATATTTTGAAGATTAGTCATACGATGACTCCGATATTCGATAATGAGAGGGAACATGTATGTGAAATGGTCCACTTGGTGGAAAAATGCACAAGGAAATATCATCCTTTCATTTACTGATGTGGATATATAATGGATTTCAATAATGTTAGCAACATTGAGGGGGATTGAGATGGCCCAAACAATGATGTTCACTGCATTGTTGCTAGGGTCTCCTGAAATTGAGGGATATTTAGACAATGATGGGTATAATGGTCATAATGTGAGTAGATGACACATGCATGTTTGGTAAAAATACCTTTATGTTTGGATGAAGAAGGTTCTGTGGTTGTGGGTGTTTCTATTGGGGTAGGCAGTAAGAGTGTTTCATTGGGAATCTGAATTAAATTTCATAATTTAGGCAATGTAGGGAATACGTTAGTAGGGTGTCCCATTGTTGGACAAAGGGCACATGGTCATTGGATCCATGGTTGGGAGGGGATGGTAGCCTCCTTTTTCTTCTTGGTGACACTTTGTTGGGTAGTATTCCCCCCACCTGTGTGACAAGTTAGAAGAGTTGGTGTTTGAACCGTCAATTGTGTGGTAAACACCTCTGGTTTAGGCGGAAGGGATGGAAATGGTACCATAGATAGTGTCTCTAAATACCAAACTGGGATGGCGATCACCATGTTTGAAAGGTGAGAGTAGAAACAACCTGATATGTTGTGATTTCTAGTGGTGGATAAAAGAAGGTTATTTGGATGACGACCTAGGGGACCGTTTTCCAAGTAGGGGTTTTCCCAATCATTGGTGGCTTCTCTAGGATGGTGGAATCCTCCAAAGATGGTTGTGAAGGATTCCATTCTAGGGTTAGTTGTGGTGTATATTATCAGAGGAGGATGTGAGTTAGGGTTATTTAAGAGAAGGGTCATTGGGGATCTCCATGCCATCTGGTGTGACTACACAGACTTGAGTTGTACTTGTGGTAGAGATGTTAGGTGGACTTCCCTAATAATATCTCATCAATGATGGGTCTTGAAATATTCATGATCTGACCTCAACAATTGGCGAGAGGGAAGATTTGGTTTAGATGAGAGGGAGGATGTTGTCTATACGCCCTGATTGATTGGGTTCATAGTGTGTCAACTAGTCAATCGTGACTATCTTCCCATTATGAGGAAAGATCATGGTACGAAAGATAGAAGAAGCAATGGCTTGTATTTCATACATGTAGTTTCGTCCAAAGAGGATATTGTAGTCCAATTGGGCATCGATGACATTGATGTTGATGAGAACCATTTTTCCCCCTAGTTCAACTGTAAAATTTTGGTAGAGGACTTCAGGTTGCAATGGGTGGCCATCATATGCTCAAAGAGTAATGGATGAAAGGATGAGCTTGGGTGATATGATTTGTTTCCACACAATTTTGGACATAATAAATGTAGATGCCCCTTCATCAATAATGCACTGATGTATGGTTAAGTCTCGGGTTTTGATCGAGATTTGGAAAGTGACCAATTGGGGAAGGTTTGGTTCGGCTTTGTCCAAATAAAAGGTGACCAAATGAGTGTATGATGGGTTGAATTGCCCCAATTGTAAGAGAAATTAATTTAGTTGTGAAGGAAACATTTAAAGGACTTTTAACATGGATATGGAAGCTAAGGATTGAGTTGAATCATCAATAAGAATATATATTTTTTACATTCTGACACAAAGGTACACAAGACACACGAGCGATTGATTTTTTTTTAGGGAGGGGTGTTGTTAGGGGTTGTCCTGCTGGTAATTGAGGTGAATACGTTGTGTTCAGAGTTGATTCAAGAGGAATACCGTACTCACAGATGCAAGTTTGTAAGAGAATCTCTTCCTCTGTGGTGAGGAGTATGTTTCATTCAACCAGATTTACAGGTTGGGGTGGACCTATTGATATGATATATGTAATATCATAACAAACCATTACTATGCCTCCATACATAATAATCACATTGTTAATGTTATGTAAACATAAAATTGTTGGAAGTAATGCTTCCATGATCGTTCCAATAATGCTTGTATTAGAAATTAGTTTGAACATAGTTTGAGTTTGTGGAGAGATTCTCTCAACAATTGTCTTTATATATATAATAAGTTGGATCTAACAACAACTTTGTAAATGTATTAATATTGTGAGAATACGTAATGGAAATGTGTGAATTTTTGGTCTGCATTTCGTATTACAATTTGGTATCAGAGCTAGTTTGGGATTAACTCCCTCACGAGAGTTCCCAGGAAAATGTAAAAATGAGATGTAGATATCAGGAGGAGTGGGATTAGATAAGAGTGTGAATTGTTTTTTTTCCGTTGTGAGTAATTGTTGTATTGTGTGGCACACATCATAGTAAAAGGTTGTAGGTGGATATAATACAAAAGGAATCACATGGTTGCGTGCAGAGGAGGACGTTGCTATCTGAGAATCAAAGTGCGTGATTTGATGATCTATTGGAGCCGCCTATCCATGAATCAATTGATTGATGGAGTATATTCCATGGATAAAAAGAGAAGGATAAAATCGTTGAGAATAAATTATATCGACTTTGTTTCTGATTTTGAGATTGTAAAATCGCTAATGTTGCTAGCAATTACTTGTTATCACAAAAATCCAATACTATTTTCTCCACTTATTTATTATCAAACAAGTGGATGGATTCATATTCAATGTTTTGTAAATTGTCCATGAAAAAGTGCATACTACCTTGTACTTGTGACAGTTGGTGAGAGCCAACGTTGAAGAAGCCAACTCGACCACCATTGCTATAAAGTTTAGTCTCAATTTGGTGAGATGCTACTACCTAGATATTGTTGTAAAGTCTGATTCTATACTTGAGTAATTTTTCTATTTATTGTAGAGGAGAACCATGATATGAGCATTGGACTTGAAGCAATAAAGGAAATGCGATGGAAGACATGGAAAGCGCTCATCTTAAGCATCAAGGAGAAAATTTTATTTGGGTTTCCAGTGTTTGGTGGTGGAGACATTGCAAGAAAAAACAACATATATGGTGGATATTTCTAAGGACACCAACCTTTGTGCAATTCACCAAAAGAACTGTTGTTAGAGGTTTACGTGGAAGGAAGCTATAACCATGTGTGATGGAAAATTGTGTTATTGATGTGTGAAATTTGTTGTTTTGTGTAGTGTGGTATTGTTCAAATGTATTGATCCAGAACCAACTATAGAACATGGTAACATAACTCAAGATGGTGTGTGCGGAAGCCTCGACCTTTCCACACGATGGTCACTAGTTTGGTTATGTCTACAATATGTTATAAAACAAATGGGTCATTTGAAGCCAGGAGCATCAGTTATAGGTTATGTAGAGGTCAAGTTGCTTGATAAAATTTTGAATACATTATGTATATAGAGTACTCTCCTAGATAATTGATGGATAGTCGAAAGCAAAATATCCGACAGATGGAAGTATTTCCATAGGATGATTCAATGCTTGACAAATTTTCTTCCAGAAGCTTCGGTGAGTCGAGTATGTGGCCCTATAGTGATAATGGCACCAAGTACTTCATTATGAGTTCTAATATGGTCAGATTTGAGAGTAATCATCTCTTGTAAAATATAATCAACACCAAAACCTTCTAGAGCCCAAACTTGTGTTTCTCTTATTCTTCCATTTCCAACATATGTTGATTCTTCGTTGCCTAGTTTCGTTTCGTAGTTGAAGCTTCTATTATACCACGAAGAACCCTCTATATTATTTATGGAGGGCATGATCTCTAGCCTATATCTAGTAGGCTACGGTCATTTATTGGCTAATAGGTGATTCATTGGATTAAGGAATGATTCAGTCAGCCCATGAAACCATTACCAGGTAAGGAAGGTTGGATTCTACATTGGTAAGGTTTGTCAGAGAGAGCCCTCCCTTTTTCATAAATCATTGGAACTAAGAGCGAGTGCTCAACTTTAGCTTCATTTCTCGCTACTATCCCTAATGAATTCCATTGCTATAAATATTGTTGGTCGTTGCAAGTACATCAATGATGATCATAAACACTTATATTTTAAATGAATTAAGTGGGAAGCTTGAAAGTGTGGAGAAGAAAGAACAGAAACCATGAGATTCAAAGTGAGTGTAAGTGTTGATGAAGACCATATTTGATAGAAATAATCAAACAAACATCAGTGTTGTAATGAGTGTCATATAATTGTAATCATTGATGTAATGTGTGTTTTTTGTCATGTAAGCATTAAGGGAGGATGTTGGAAGTAATGCTTCCATGATCGTTCCAATAATGCTTGTATTAGAAATTAGCTTGAAGATAGTTTGAGTTTGTTGAAGTTTGTTGAGAGATTCTCTCAACAAATGTCTCTAGATATATAATAAGTTGGATCTGACAACAACTTTGTAAATGTATTAATATTGTGAGGATATATAATGGAAATGTGTGAAGTTTTGGTGTGCATTTGGTTTTACAATTAAAATTTCCCAACATATTGGTGTGGTTTGGAGTGTACAAATGTGTTAGAAGTGGTGCATCATATCGTGAAAGGTGCACCAACAGGCCTTAGTACACATAACAAGTGTTGCATCGATGATATCAATAGAAACCATTTAACCACTTTATCAATGCGCTAAGTATCATGGTTTTTTTTTAATAATTATTAGTATTTTTATTATTATAATAGGGTTAAAGCGCACCATTGAGGGTGCATTAATTTAATACAATTTGAAAAAAATAATTTTAATTTTTAAAATTATTTATATTATATGTGTAGGGTGTGGATGTGTGTTTAATGAAATTTGTATGTGAATTAAATATAATGAGAATGATAGTAGTAATAATATGTTAACTTGTACAAATTTGTATGGAAGTGGGAGACTTGAGAAAGACTTGAAGGTCCTACCCAATTTCTTCTCGAAGTTGTTGGAGGAATGATTGAGGAAACTTTCATTTACCAATTGAAAATGGGATTTTCCTTACAAATTGTGAGTTGTTACTCCATAGTTAACTACAACCATATCAATCATATTATTCCCATACTGTAATGCACCCAAACAAAGAGATATCCTTTCCACCAAATTCTTTCATAGTGTGTTTTGGAAACTAGTCTAGCTTCCCTCATCCACCTATCCTCTAGGCCCATCGATTAGTTGGTCCTCCTCCTCCAAGATCATCATACTTTCTGATAGTCAACACATTCGCGAACAACCTCGTGTTCATATGAATGTGATATACACCTTTGATTTATCTAATTACACTAAAGGCCTTGATCGATATTACGCATGATCACCAAAGCTTTAATTTTGATTGATCTCATTTTTGAAGAGGAGGGATGGGGGAAAATGATTTTTGTTTCAGCTTTCTTATGTCTATCCTTATTAATATCTCACCCATGGCTCCCTTTTTCACATTTTCTTTCATTTATGTGTTACAAACCAAAGCATAGAGAAAGCTTAGTTTGTGTTGAAAGTTCTTTGCATCACTATCATCACCACCTATAAAAGGATTAGATTTGGTGAGAGTGAGTTTTTTCATAATCAAATTTGTAAAAGAATACACAAAAACGGATTGATGCAACACACAACACTATTGATGTGTATTGTATATTAATATGAACATATAGTTACAAATACATTGCAGAACGACCAACTCGCTATAACAATACATAGATTAGTTAAGGATGTAATTAGGTTATTTTCCTTAACACTCCCCCTTAATTACATCCAGTAATAACATGAACTAAAAATGTCACTATCACCATAGTTCCTTGGACTAAGATTTCTTCTCACCTTTGATGGTTTACAATGCATTAGAATCCCACTTAAACATAACTTAACACTCCCCCTTAAACATAACATAATTGATCCTAACCATCTATGAGATTACTCTATCTCACATTCCCCTTGTTAATCGAAGATTGAAATTCTTTGATTCCCTGAAAAGATTAGATATGAGTACACCTCCCACCCTCGTACCTATATTAGTGGTTCATTCCACAACTTTATGTATCATCCCTCCCATGACCGACACTTCAAGATGCTCGAAATCATGGATACACACTACATGATCACATACTAATATATGTAGCCTTGAATCAACATGGCTTAGTAAAATTTTAGGGAATACATATTTCCTATGGAAAGCATTACAACTTGGAAACAAAACTCTCTAGGGTGTCAGGTACAACCGATAATGCAACCCAAAATTACAACATTTCATGTATCAAGGTAGTCATCTTGCTCCATTTCCAGATTCTTATATTTGTTGGTGACTAAAAATCAAAATTTTGTTGTTCTTGCATTCAGTCTCTACGTCTTCTTTGCTCCACTTCATTTTTGTTTATCGGTTCATTTATAAATTTTATTCTTCTTGCAATGATTTTTCGATCCTTCCATTATCGGTCCTCTTTTGCGAAAAATTTCTTGACTTCTTCAATTTCGATCCAAATTGATTCAACCTTTTCGAGGAAACACAATCTTCAAGGCTACACTTCACCTCTGGTTCGACTTCTTCACCCATTGTTTCTTGGATTTACATGATCTTTTAAAAACACATAACTTGCATCTCATGCAAGTCGATTCTATCTTACATAGCCTTTTTCCTCTTGAATTTACCTCCATATTGGATGTCCATATTCACCTGTCATTTTTTAGAGTAGTTAATTCTAACAAAATAACTACATCTGTATTGAGTTAGCTAAGTTCAATACCTTTGTACATTTCCAATTCAAATACAAGAAAAAACAGACATATTATGGAGATTACAAAAAATATTTTCACGAGTATATTTGCATAAACCCATATGACTTGGCTTCTCACATCTTCGTGGCTTCTCAACTTTTCCCATCTTCTCTAGTCTTCACAACTTCTCACTTCTTCACATCTCTTTGTGGATTCTTACAACTTCTCAACTTCTTCACATCTTCATGATGTCTTCATGGCTTCTCGCGGCTTATTCACATTGTTATTGCTTTTGTACCCTCGAGAATACACTTCACTTACTCCTTTCCTCGTATTTCAAATTTCTCATGTCTCCCCAATAATGATGGAACATTGTCCACATAATGGCTCAATGTTAGTGATACTTTCTCTTCAACAATAGAAGAGGCTCTTCAACTCTAAAGAGTATTTTACCTACATCTTGCGGCTTTTTTTCTTTGGAAGCCTCAGTCTTCCGTCTTGTAGACTATTCACTCCACAGAAACTCTTTTGGCGATACCCTTATTCATATATCAACTTCTTGCAGCGATTCTTTTGTTGCTCAATGATTCGTAAACACGAGCACTTGATCATTTTCCTTACACATATTTTTAAAGATCACATGATCCTTTCACACACAAAATACATGTATTTCCTTTACATGGCCTATTAAAATTATAATAAAACACTCTTTTATAACTATTGCCAAAAACAATCTCATAACCACCTTTGAAATTAAAAGAAACCACTTCCTTTTATACTGCCTCTTTTAGCATTGAAATAAAACACTTAGTTTATTTCTTTAAAATTAAAATAATGAAGAATTTGGCCTCCTTTAAAATAATAAATATTTTAAAAATAAAATAATGGAGTCTTATTTTCTCCATCTCCGTGGCTTCTTTTCCTTGTTATTTATTTTGTACACTCGACTTTATTTCAATGGCATGACTTCTCTCAGTCGAAACCCTCATCTGACCCTTGGACATGAATATCATTGCACCACTCCAAAAAATGTAACTCCACAACCACCTTGTTGATTTTCCTTGCCCAATAGATTTTCCTGAGAAACAGTTACTCCTCTTTGTCATAGCTCCATTCCAGCCTCAATTAGTCATGGAAAATCCTTCATTCATCAACTGGATTGCACAATAAATATTCCACATATTGATCTCTGAAAAGCATGTTCCTTTATTCTAGAAACCATCTGATCCTTCACGTTTGTAGACCCTGGACCTAGGAGCCAAAAAACAATGTAGGTTGTGTGCACCATATCTCCACCCCACGAGATTTCCAAAGTTTTTCAAAAGAATGACATCATGAATAAGACTGCTTTGAGGCAGAAAACCTGATGTTGGTACACTCTTGGTAAAGCATCACATTCGAAAGTTCAAAATTCAAATATATTTACTGTGCGAAACAATTCTCATTCTCATCCTTAAAAACCTCTGACTTGTTTAAACCCTTATCAGATGAAACATTTATTTTTCTTTGTTGGAGTATCTCCTTCTCCAACCATATCGTCTTTAAGCATTATTTTCCTTTGCATAAACGTTCCCTCCCTCGGACTCTACAAATTGGTATCTCTTTCTCCTCAAGCTCCCTCAAACTTGAATGGTGTGGGTTCTCCTTGAGTTCTATTAAAACTTTCATATCTCTAGAATTTTGGGCCCTCCTGTGATGAATTAAGGCCTAGACCGACTTTGATACCATGTAAAAGAATACACAGAGACAAATTGATGCAAAACACAACACTATTGATGTGTAGTGTATATTAATATGAACGTATAGTTGAAAAATATAGTTACAAATATGTTACACAACGACCAACTCCCTGTAACAATACACAAATTAGTTAAGGATGTAATTAGATTAATTTCCTTAACAAATTTAACATTAAAACTTAACTAGATTGCAGAATGTTGAATTGAACAGTTGACTTTGCTCCATGCCAGTTGTAACACACCCAACCCCTAAGTACCCTTTCTAGGGATGGGGAATAAAAAAAAATTCTTACTCTAATCATCTTGAATCCTCTGTTTGAGGTCTTCATCCTCTTCTGCTCACCTGTAACTTTCTAACAAGTACTACAAGGCTCAAATCTGAGCTCTAGATTGCAATTTATGGCCTTCGAAGCTCTTAGGAAGCTATTAGTTGAGGGCCATGTGGAACCCACATGGGTCCATCTCGTTCGTACCATCTCCAAGTACCTACGTCCACGATGGAATTTCATCGATTGTCTAATCCAACGTCGGGACTTGATACTCATTTAACACATAATCTAGAGGGAATTTTGGCATTCGGCGTTGAACGCTCCTTCTCCTTTCTACGTGCCTATCCTCCTGAGTCCCGAATTCCCAAACTCCCGAAGGAGCCTGAAATATCTCCACGTGGGTTTGGCCTTTAGGCCTTTCGTCTTGTCTACCACACTACACCCTAAACCTCTGGAGTCCTGAAGTCCCAAACTCCCGAAGGGTCCACCCTCGCACGTGGTGACGTATTAAACGTAGAGGCAAGGACATGTGGGTCCTGAGCTCTCCACTCGCAAAATGGACCAAGAAAGTATGTTCCAAGGGTGACATGCAGCAAGATAGAGATGACACGTGGCCCCTACAGTGGGTGAAACGTGTCATGTTTTAATGGGAACATAGGGTCTGTGAAACATACAAATCAAGATGACATGTGTCACGTCAATCATGGTTCCATGTCACCCTGGGTGACATAAGCGTGTCACGTCACTACAGACTAATAACCTTCTGACGCCCTTAGATATCATGGTCGAGATGCATCCACATAGATCCTATTATCACATGAAGTTGTTAAGGGTCTCATGAAGTTGTTGTGGGTCAATTCATCCTTAGATTTTTAATTTTTTATCCTTAGCCTTGTTTAAGTTTCACTTTTGACCTCCTATTTATGGTTTTCTTAGGTTTTAGCACAAATAAATCAAGTTTGATGTTGGCCCATATGTGTGGTTCATATATTCACCTCATCACAAGATTAGACAACCATCACCATCACCCTTATGCCACCACTACCCTGACATGTCACCACTTCCACTATGCACTTAAACCCCTCCACTATGTCCCTCTACTCATTAGAAGGTCAAATCAAAGTTGTTTTAGTACGTTGCCATCTCATTAGGACATTTCGTAGCACATATTGAGTACATCTTCCCTCTTTACCATTATTTCACTTATGAGGCTTGTGTCATTCGATCTCATTGTTTTCAGCATCCACGATTTAAAGGGAAAAAGTTGGTATTTAGTCATTTAAGGCTATCTAACTTTTTTCTCAAAGATTTCAAATTTGATCATAGTTTTGCACTACAGAAACTCCTAAGTTCGGACATGCGTTGTAGAATATGCTACAGACTGGCTGACAGAGGGGAATTGGAGGTTATAGATGTTGCAGGTGGTTTCATACAATCTAAAGCATATCTACTGTTAAGCCACGTTTTCTAAGTACTCCTTGAGTTTTTTGAGCTACATTGAAGATCAAATTAAAGTTGTGCGTCTGTTTCCCTCCTGGGCGTTGTGAATTGAGGATCCACATTACCAACCTGCCCCTTTTAACTTTGATATCACCAATTCTCATCTAACTGCAATATTTCCAACCTCTTATACTACAATTGATCCAATCTTGTTGTCAAAACCATTTTTCCTATCTCTTTCTTGGCCCTTATGGTTTATATTGTGAAATCTGCTACAGATTATGTTGCGGATCCCATGTTTAGCATTGCGAACCTGTACATTAAACTCATCATTGTTGTCCTCTGATCACATAGCCTATATCAATTGATTTCCTTTAAATTTTCAATTGTTATTTCAAGTCTAAACTCTACCTACTTTGGAAATTTAAATATCCTTGCTGATCAAAGTTGTGATGACCTTGCAAATGATGGTGAAATGTTAGACTGAAACTTTGGTAGTTTCTTCCTCCTTGCATATCAATTTTCCTAAAGGGTTGTATTCCTTCTTAGCCATCATTTTCCCTTTCATAAGCTCAGAAATCAAATAGGCAAGAAAACTCTGAAGCCTTAGAAGAAGCCAACTTTGAAAAAGACCATCATTTGAAACCCTTAGACCTTTATCCTTTGTTTGGCCTCTGATATCTCTCATATTATTGTATTGTTTTTCATCCTATAATAGAAAATGGATACACCACAAAAGAAGAAGGCTCACAGGGGTGGGATTCTAGTCAAGACCGAGCCTTATGATATGCAATTATTTGATTTTGAACCTCTGATCAGATAGGTATTCCAGAGAGTTGGATGTTTAAATTTTTGTCAGAATATGCAGAGGGGACACCCTGAGGTAGCCAGAGAGTTTGCCTTGAATTTTGATGGCACCAAAACCAAGATGGGACCCCTTGAAATGGAGGTATATGAATCCACCATTGCAATAGCCTCTAAGATACCCAACACTGGTAAAATATGGTTTAAATCCATGACTCTTAATGCAAGCTTCTCTAAAGAGTTCCTCAAACCAGAATGTCAGGGAGATAACCTATCAAAGGGAGTTCCTAGGGGCCACTCGGTTGAGGGACTGTCCAAGATGTTAAGGGTGATCCAGATATATTTTACCTATGAGGTCATATTAAATATGATTTATCAATACCACATTATACTTTTGTTGCACTTCACAGGGAAATACCTAATGAACATACCTTTCTAGTTGTTTAGGAGTATGGGGAAAATGGTTGACAGGGTCCAAGCCAAGTCTAAGGCTGTGGACACAAGTCTTTTCCACTCAGGGTTGATTATGATGCTTGTTATGGAGGAGTTGAAGAAGAGAAACATAACTTGGGAGCAGTTCACTGCCTCTGCACATCTGCAATTAAATGTAGCTCCTACTCCTCAATCTAAGATGCGGATCCCTTTGCAAATTGATAGTGTTGTTCAAACAAAGACAAGTAAAAATAGAAATGGAAAACACATTTCTAAATGTGATGAGTCTTCTAAGGAACAAGAAGAAGAATAAGGGGGAGCTCATCACTCTCCTCAAAGGGAAGTTTCATCCCAACCAGCTATGGAATTAGCAGAAATTCCCTCAGCTAAAACCACAGGAAAAAAAGGGAGAAAGTTACTCTTCCCCTCACCTACTACTGCAGTTGAGACTAAAGCTAGGAGGCCCTTCACCAGTTCATCAGCCGAGAAGGAAACTGCTGAAAAAGAAGCCATAACAGAAGCTCTTGTCAAGAGGAAGGATAAGGGTAAAATTGAGATTGTTGAAAAACATGTTGGAGTCATAGACATCACCACTCCCCCTGATAACCCTACCTTCAAAAGACTAATAAAAAATCTTAGAGATGCTAGAAAGGAGATTGCTCACTTGAAGGGAGAAGGATTGGCTGAGAGGAAAAAGTTAAAGGTGCTGATGGATATGTATCTGGAAACCTTAGACAAAGCCAAGTTTACAAAAAACAATTTTTTTCTCCCTTCATAGGTAGCTTAGAAATCTATACAGGCAGAACAATATATTACAATCTCAGATCAGAAATCTCAAGTTGGAGTTAAAACCTTTCAAAGATGTATTAGCTCAAAGAAATATGAATTTGTTATCTCGAGTTGCAACCAGAAGGAGTACCAGACTCAAGAGGTGAAATGAAGTGGTTGAAAGACTCTCAATTTTGAAGATGGTTATCCTTGCATTTTGAATTTTTTGTGGGAAGTATCATGCTTATACCAGATTAGGAGGATTCCATAGGATTATATACCTTTGGCTAAGGTTTTTGGTTATTTTTGGCTTAAACTACACAACACATAAAACTATAGGATATTTCGTAGTGCCTGGCGCTACAAAATGATCTACACATACAGAAGCTACAAATTCGGTGTGAAATTCATTGTGAATTGATCTACACATACAAAAGCTGCAAAGTCACTACGAAATCTATTGTGAAATGATCTAGACAGATAGAAAATACAATCTCGCTATGGAATTTGTTTCGAAATAGTCTACACAGTTGGGCACTACATAATTTGCTTTAAAATCCACTACGAACTGGCTGATACAGTCAGTGTTCAGGATTTGCTGCCAATTCTTGTTTTGATGGGTTTTGCGAGAATCAATGGTCACCAGATGGAAAGTGGAGCTAAGCACAGATGCTTTGAGGTTAGTTAGAGCTAGAGTTTACCTGGAAATGAAGGAGATGTGCTCAAAGGACACCTCACTATGCAAATATTATGGTGTTAGGATGGTTGCTAACATTTCCCCTATTTATAGCAGTTTGTTGTCTCCACTTGAACATGTGTAAGATTTTCAGTTTTAGGTGGGAGAATCCTATGTTATAGGATCAAGCTTGAACTGTAATTATATCATCCCTATATAGGCTATAATATAGGCATTAGAAGTCATTATGGGAGGGGGGAATGGTTGAGCATAGACTCCCTTAGTAATATTTTGATGTAACATAGCCAAACTTTATTTTTTATGTATGAGATGTGAGAAATTTTTCCTAATAGAATTCATGTTTCTTTTCCAATCATCTTACTTATTTCTCACTCTGATTTTCTCACCATTGAATGATTCAATAGATGTATTATAGTTGTGTTACAATGTATGTTTGATTGTGATGTTGTTTTAATTATTATCAGTGTTTTAAATCTTAGATTAAAGAAGTTCTTGTGTCTGAGATTTTTCCTCACTTGTCTGCTAGTAAGGCTTGATGCTAATAGTAGACTATTCATCCTTCTCATTAAAGTCTTCCATTTACCCACACTACTCTTTAAATGACTAACTGAATTTATCCAAGACCTCACTTTCTTATACATCTTGCCTAGAAATTTTTGTGTGTGTGCATTGTTATGCTGAGTTTTATCCATTTGACACTTCATCATAAATTTACCATTACAAACCTATTTGATGGGTAATGGTCTTATCTTATAGAAGTATAAGGGTTACTCTCAGTGCTAATAGATCCCTTGATATATAGCCTTCGTTACTTCGTAACTTCGACGTCGGGAAGATTTCTCGTGTGACTTCCTCCTAGCTCCCGAAGTGGTCAACACGGGGTGGCCCCAGTCTAGATCTATTGTCATGGGAGATCATGAAGGGTACCTAGATATATGGTTCTCGTTAATTCGCATCTCTGGAATTCATAGGTTTTAGCATTATGAAAAATCTTCTCTCCCAAAGTAGGGCTTCGCCGAAGTATTGTGCTAGAGTCCCTCCACTAATTAATCAGACAGTTAATAGGGTTCTTAACGGACTCCTCAGATCCATAACTCACATCAATTCGTGACTCCAATGTTCAAGGAATTTGGTGTTATAATACCTCTTTTCTCCCGAAGTGGTCAACGTTGAACTTACCTCAGCGTAGATCTAGCGGCTAGGGGGACTCCTGAATACCTTTGGATTTGCGGCTTGCATTACTTCATGATTGTTAAATGGGTCAAGTTTTAACGATGGGATAGGTCTATATTCCACAATTAGAGAAACCACCAGATGTTGGTCAACCTCATGGGTAACTGTAACACAAGTTGTCTTTGGTTGGTTTGTAAATGGTAAAGTCGTAACACTCTGGAGCTCCAAACTCCCGAAGTTCTGAAGCCAGAAAGTTTCATCTCCTTTTTGGATCTAGCACAGGGTTCCCAGACCTTGGTCATATGGGTCCTCCAAAAATTCTCGTGGGCTACATGCTAATCCATTAGCCATGAATTAGTTAAATACATCGGCATGAGCCCTCGGTGACATAGGTGAAGGGTATGAAGGAGGTGCCCTCCTTCCATAGATTTTGCACTTGGTATTCCTGCGATGGTAGATTTGAGAGGTTAGTAGGACTTAAGCATTCCAGTTAATCCTACCCCGACTCTCTTGCAGACTTGCATCCCATAAATATCTAGTTGCTAAGTTGAGGCAAACAGAAGACCACTCAAAAGCATGGGATCACAGAGAGACAATACACATTTCTACCTTAATCATTAAATATAAAACTTATTCATAGTCATATCTATATATATATATATATATATATATATATATATATATATATATATATAAGTATGAAAATACTTATCAGAAAACCAGAATCGTGAAGCGACTGCTGAAAGGGGTGCCTGTTTGCACCCAACCATAGG
>ML785130.1:285403-297764 GCA_009831015.1 Picea engelmannii | reverse complement strand
TATATATATATATATATATATATATATATATATATATATATATATATATATATATATATATATATATATATATATATATATATTCAAAACCCTACATACTAACAGTTCATCACATCTATATAAACATGAAAAGGGAATCCCATTCCTTTCCTATGCCTCATTTCAACATACCACACCTTTCAAAACGTAATTCAACATTTTAGAGAATTTAACAAATGTGTCAGTTTTCACAGCCACATTCATACCCAATGAACTCTTGCATTGATTTCAAGTTTGTCACACTTTATGACGGGTTCTTGGCCATGGTGTGTTGGAATTTAACCAACCTCTTCACCACATGGATTATTCATTTTCATTCACTCTTACAGCAAGACCATGCTTCATGTTATAGGTCGATCACGATCCCAAATCAGTACACATGAAGCTCAAAAGTTTCACATGAATGAATTTAAGCATTCTTCCTTCATTAATGACCAAGGTGCCAACACTTATAGCTACCCAATTCTTTTTTCTTCCACGCTTACATAATGTAGGTAAAACGTTGGAAGGTCCTCCTTCCTTACTAAAAATTCCATTATTTGACCTCTTATGCAACATGCATTACCTCAATGCATTCCATGCAACGTGCTAACAATGAGCACCTTTATTCCCATAGAGCTAGTCCCCACGACCATTGTCCAACGTAGAGTGATAAACTCTACCTTCCTTGACTGGCCCGAAGGAATCTATTTTTCTTTCCATGCGATCGAGAGTTGTGACCTCAACTCTATTCTTTTCAAGAGCTACCTTTTCAACTCCCGTGTTCGGCTTCTATGATCCTAGCTAAACTCCTTGTCCGCAAATCGACGGTGAAGATCCATCTTCCCCCAGATCTGATGGCTGTAATGGATTGAGGAACCTAAACTAGTCCATAGTTTAGTTCTCCTTCCAATCTCCACAATAGATGTGGGTCATCCAATCTATGATTGGACCCCAAACTCAAAACAAAACTGTATTGAGTTTAAATTACAGGCACAGACTCCGTCGTTAACTTGTGTGCCTATTCAATCCCCGCAATGAATGTGGGTCATCGTTCTTATCGAACGACTGGCGTTTGATCCGTTAACTCCAGTGGATCTTGAAATCAATCTGACAATTGAGATCAGTTTCCTTACGATGAACGACTCACGTTCATCTCCTCTATCAGGTTCTCGATTAACCTGATTCGATTAGGGTTTTCCTTTGCGATCTTCATGATCTCGATCTATAGTTGATCGAAGGGATTTCTACGATTTCTTAGTAAAGGTTTTTGACCCTTTTTTTTTTCAACATAGATCATTTGGTTCAAATGTTATTGCATAATACAATTAGCCTTCACTTCCAAAGGTTCACACCTCCATCACTCAGGTTCTCCTTTCTGAATCATACCCTACTTGGGTATCCATGGCATACAACTTTCCTTTTAAAATTTTGTGCATAACATTAGACAATAAAATATTTTAGAAAGGATTCTTACCCAATATTTTCATACATGTTCTTGGCTTCTAGCACCCTCTTTCTGATTTTTACCTCATCAGCAGTGCTTTTAGGGGAATTCTTACAGTCCTGTCAACAATCTTTCGACCGCAGCCTTCCCATGGTCATCCTCTACTTGAGGTTGCCCATCATTGGTAACTGTCTTCCTCAACAGTTCCAATTCCTTTCTATACACAGCATGCATCGTTAGTTGTAATATAAATTAAAATGCATGTATCATGACATCCAAATTCATAACTTCTTCAAAATGTCCTAGTATATCTCTTTACACTTCATCACATTATCTTCAAGGGTCTTCATGAATGCAATACAGACCGTTCTCAATTTTTTCTGCAGTAATACAATCATCATCACTATCATATCAAAACATTTACTTTCATCAATAAATCGTCTTTCTCACTCCAGAGGAAACATATCACATGGCAAGAAGGGAGTTAGGGAATATCCCCTTCTTCTAATTCTTTCTACACCGCCTGAGACTTTTCATCCCAGCTGAGTTATCTCTAAAGGCTTCACTGCCTTTTCTTAACATGGCTTTAACCAAGCTTATTCAATCAAACATACTCATGTATCCATTCATTAGTCTTCTATTCATTACATTATGCTTTCAAAATGTAATCCAGGATTCTTATTATAGATAGGCTTTGCAGCCCATTGCCTAACCTTCAACAATTATTAGGGTTGTGACTCTGTTCTTCTGACAAATTCCTTACACAGTTTCTTCATAGGGAACTCCCACCGCATGCAACTTCTTTATTTCACGTCCGCCACTACCCGTGATGGACTCATCCTTGAGTTAGCTTTAGTTTTTTACCAAATATTCCTTAAGAAACATAAACGTGCGTCTTGGTCAGGTACCCAAATTATGTATCCATACATATTCCGGTTTGTTAACTTACTTCCATGATGTACTTAACCATATTCATAATAATCATCCTATGTGTAGCTACCATAGGTATAATTCATATCCTACATACATCTCTACTTTAAAATCAGTCAACTCATGATTGTTTACAATCATTCTCATGCGACCTTCAAGGCATAATCAATTTCCTCTTATTATGACAATAGATCATCCTTACTCGTCCACTCTTTCTTCTATTTACACTAATCTTTCTTGAGGGAATGGACCACATTCCCCTTAAGCTATCATTCAAAACATAAATTTCATGACTCTTAAGAATGGAGTCAACCATGTAACCATGGTATTCTTCTACTATTCATTCAATCTTGGCAAGTTCTAAGCTTGCCTCACATTTCACTCATCAGGGAAACCATATTGGGCCTTTAGTATACTTATACTCTTACATCATAGATGTGCATCACTCGCACATTTGATATCATTCGTATTTTAACCGGTATTAATATCAGGATTTATATCTTGAAGCTTCTAAATGCATTAGATCCATGCACTCAAGCATACACACACAACTAAGTATTCATCATATTATCTTAGTTTTATCATTAGTGTTCTTTAGTTAGAGATTACAGTCGCTTACATGACTAGTCTCACAGTTATAACTCATACTGTTGTTTCCTTATCTTTATAGCAATGACCAACCAGGGTCACTCTCCCTTTTATACTATAGCAGCTGGCAAGAAAACTTTCTTGCCTCAACTTCTATAGGACTTTACTCATCTCACCTTTCCTCTAGTCATGAGGAGTTATATACTCCGAGTTTAATATAAAGAAATAATTATACTGCCAAGGATCCTACTTGATTCTATCAGATTCCTTTAACACCACAAAGGTATTAACCATTATATAATCAACCATCATAATTGCCTGAGGTTCCAAGTGCCCATGCTTAGAGGCAACGTCATGAATGTCAAGTCATCCGCCTTTCGGGCTTCAACTACCCTTGACAGAACACTGCCACCTTCAGCTATCCCCATTCAAGTCTTATTATCAATGTTAATTAGAATATCCTTACTCAGGTAAGAGTAGTTCTCACTTGACAAGGGTTAAATAAATTCTTCTGCTGAAATTCATCAAGAATTACCAAAATCACAGGTTCAATATGTAGTCCTTTTTCCTCAGGGAGTAAATGCAGATAACAATACCTCTTTATGTAACTCTCGCATGAGCCCAAGCAAGACAAGTGTTGTAACCTTGCTCTGATACCAATTTGTAACAAACCCACGATGGGGCATAAATAAAAAAAAATATTTTTCCTCAATTAGTCGAATCCTCCATCCATGGTCTCTAATTCTAGTCAATGGACCTTCAAAATTCCTGAGCTGAAGAAGCTCTTCGGTTCCCTACTGGAATCTCTAAGAAATCGATCCATGGGTCTTTGCAAGACTTCACCCATGCGAACTAGCACCAGGTGTAATCTTCCTCCACATGACCACCGGCTGTGACCATGCTCCAATCCAAAAGGTGCTTCATGACCTCAGACCTCGGGTGTTTTTCTATGGGCCAAACCCAATACACCCGATCCAATTTCCCAATCAGAGAGTCCTCTAGGTGCTAGCTCCTCCCGCTAGGCTCCTTCGATTGAGACGTTGGGCGATAACCTGGGGGCCAACTACCAAGCGCTTTGAGACTTCGTGTTTTGCGCCTCTCGAGGGAAGTGCACTTCTCTTCTCTGAAGTTTGATATGCAAACTCCCTCCAAGACCCAATATACGGTCCACACTCTTCTTTTGATTGACGACCGCGATCAAATCACAAGTTCACATCTCGGATATTTGGATGTGAGTCCACCCTGACTCTTCTGATCCTCGATCTTTCGATAGATTTAGATCAATGATCCACAGTCTTCCATGATCCTAAGGTCCAGATCAACTCATGAGTTTGGATCTCGCGAGTTATCACGATTCTTCCTTTGACTTTCCCAATTTGTGAGTCAGTGAAACACTGATCTCCCACCACATGTCATATCCTGATGGATGGCTAGGATTGATGCGGCTCCCAGCTCCTCGGGTATTCACGTCTTGACTTCTCCACAGGTTCTTCCTATGAAGTACGTGGATATCTTCCATGTGTCCTCTGAATCCAATGGCTCAAAGTCACCTCACGCCTCGCCCCTTTGTGAAGCTTAGATTACTCTCCCCCAGTTCTTCCGATGTTCGAGTTCTAGAACTCTGGGATCTGCTTCCACCTGTCAGTCCTGATGATGGATGGTTCCAATTTTGGAACTTTGAGACTTGGAAAAGTCCATTCTCCTATATACTTTCGAAGGGTTTAACCCTGGTGCACCTTTCCTGGATCCAATGGATGTTGGTCCTCGCACTCAGATCTGATGGCCTAGATCTGATCTCCTCATGTGCACTCTTCTAATGGTCTGGACGTGAATTTCAACGACCCAGATCTTTCACATTGCTTGATCCAATGACCATTCTCGCTCCTCCTCCCGATATTTCTCTTTCTTCCCTAAGTTGGAATATTTCAGATGTTCTAAAGGCCTCAGGCTTCAATCTACCTCCTATGAGCCCTGATATAGGGGTCTCGACTTCCGCTTTCCCTCCGAAGCTTACGAACTTGAAACAAGTTCACCTCTTGGATCTCATATGCACTTCTGAGAAGCGCTTATCTCTTTTGAGCTTGGTTCTTATAGGATCTCGAGTTCCCACATACTCCTTGCATTAATCTGCTCGCTCTAGATCGACGATCCACGACCTTCCTTGATCCAACAGTCCAGATCACATCACAACTTCGGGTTTCAGAAGTTTAGTCACGCCAACGTGCGAATCTCCTGATGCGAAAATACCAGATCTCGCCAATCCGACGGTCAAGGAGGGTCTCGATAGATCCTTAAATATATGGTCCAGATCACGTTGAAATTTTGGGTTTCAGGAGTTTATTCGCGCCAACATGTGAATCTACCAATGTGTGAATCCCCGTTCTCGCCAATTCGATGGTCAAGGTAGGTCCTGATAAATCCTTATATCTATGGTCTATATCACGTCGCAATTTCAAGTTTCGGGAGTTTAGTCATGCCAACATGCAAATCTCCCGATGTGTGATCTTCGAAAACTGAAAGAGTCGAGGCATTAACACCTACATCCCTTCTTCAAATCTAACGGTTGCAACAGACCCAGGGTCCTACCGAACGGATCCCATCCGTTCATCTTCTAAATGAAAGGATATTCCCTTTCGATACTTGTTATATGATAAATCGGTAAGTGCGGACACTAACTGATCTCCCTAGATCCACCTAGATATAGAACAAAACACACCAGAACATGACGCTTTCCTTAAGTTTTATATATTGAATTTACTAACTAAAGAGGGATAGGTGGCATACCGTTTAAACGCCACTTCCTCTCACCATCACCATCCTAGCTTCATTACAATGCTCATATAATGATTATTCTGCAAAAGAACGCAACCAACCAAAGTGATAGTAATAGCATAAACTCAATATAAACCAATGTATGTGATCAAGGAATCATACAATAAAACACAACAAGCTTTATAGGAAAGAATCGTATTACTATATAATATTAAATGTGAAAGAGAGATTACAACCATGGCCTTGATGTCGTAAGGTCCCTTCCAACTTTCCTTCATTCCCCACACACTTCTTGCTCCAAGGATTCTGAGAGCACATATCTGATAATATTCACAATCTATCTTGACAAAGGCAAAACTCAAAGACACTCCAACCAAGCTAATAATTCCAAGCCAAATCCAACTTAGCCCTTCTCCATGAGAGCTCCTCTCCTTTTATAAGCTGAAGAGGATAAGGTGAGGAGGTTAGGATGATCCCACTAAATCATGAAAGCGAGTAATATCCAAACCATTCGGATGCCACCTCACCATGGAAGTTTCTCCTTCTAGAAGCTTCAAGAAAATGCTCGTTTTTCCCACGTGTAAGCATTCTCGCACCCTACCTATAGAGAAGACTACGAACTCCTCGCGACCTAGCTATGATGCAGCCTATGAGAATTAGGCATTCTCGCACCCTAGCTATAATGCAGCCTACAGACTTCCTTTTTATAGGGTTTTTACAAAGGAAAATGCAACTTCTTTTCTCAAGAAAAGTTCTTCTCTCTTCTTTCTTCAGGAACTTAGGCCACTGACCCCTTTGAAGGAAATAGATAGGTTTACATCATTAACGATCATAGGGATGACGAAAATAATGTGTAACATAAATCCCCCCAAAGTATGAAGTTAGAACAAAGTGATAGTTGAAATACTTTGTCAAGTGTGTGTAGGGAACAAGGAACAGTCGATCGGAAACCTACCAACAAACAAGGAAATACAGTACAATAATATATCATCACTGAGGTAGGCATTCCCATACTCAGAATACAAATGACTCAGAGCATAAATGCCGACATGCAAAGTTCCATGTCAAGTAATATAGGTCATGGCCACCAAACATACATTGTGGATCCATGCCATTATGACTCAAATATGAACATAGCCACCAAAAATACACTGTGGATCTATGTGTTAAAAGATTCAAATTTGAACATAGCCACCAGACATACAATGTGGATCTATGCAACAACACAAACTGAATATACTCCAACACAGCCTGAATATGTTAGAAAAGATTCAGGGTCTTCATCTCTATCACTCTATAGTACGAATCTAACCATGCAAATACATGTGTTGAAGTCGAACATGGTAGAAACCACTTGATTACCGGTCATTAGTGTATACTTTTAACAAGTGCGAAGGAAATCACCATTAATGTCAATGACTCCCAAGGTACACTAGTACAATCCAATGAATGTGAATTAATGAGCTAAAGTCGAACACTCGACATAATCTCCCAATCAGGGATTAATAATGAAAACCCATTGTCGAAAGCGAGGAAACTTGCCATTGAGGCATGCAAGTTCCAAGGTACCAATTGGTTTCTAAGTCTAATTCATGGATAATGAGTTGAAGTCAACAAGAAAAGACTCGTCACATGAGGGCCTTAATGTATCCCCCATCAATGACACAAAATGCGTAACAAGATTTGATGTAGATCAGAGTAACCAGTGATTCAGAACTGACTCAAGGATGGCCGACACAATAGAAGGCTTTAAGGACTGTAGAAATGCCTGACACAATAGAAGGCTTTTCTGGTTGGACATATTTTTGAACATATTGATGACACAACAACTGTCTTGGAAACACTGACTCAACAATAGGGATCACATACCAATTTGTAATCTTATAAAGGAGTATGATCAAGAGACGAGCATATTTTATGACCTAGACACAAGGCGAGTGAAAGGGTGTCATGTTAAAAAATGACTCTTCCATGAAGTACATGTTTAGATACATTTCTTTCCCAAATTTTCCCCCACCATTTCTGGCGAGTACCTCTTTATTTTTACGCAAGCTTGAGGAGGATAACATATGCTTGTCAATTTAATCTCATCCTTCGAACGAGTCCCTCAGAGTATGTTTAACGAACCCTAAGAAGGATTGGTTCGGTCCCATATGGACCTTTTGATGTTTGTTTAACGAGTCCAAAGAAAGAAAACTCGAGGATTTTTCATGTTTAGAGAGTTTGAAAAAAAATTAAAGAAAACTCTCTCAGTTCCTTTTTTCGTAACGTAGTTAGATGAGACCGAAAAAGTGATAAACTATCGCTCACCGAACGTTTTCTTCAAATACTTTTATGAGAGTGAAAAGAACAAGATCGCTCGACAATCTTTTCATGTTTAGAGAGTCTGAAAAGAGCTTAAAGGGAACTCCAGGGGGTTCCTTTTTCATATAACCTTTACAAGTCCGAAAAAGTGATAAAAGTATACTCGGTTACATTCTCATTGATTTACGAGCACAAGAAAGAACAAAGACTAAGCTCGGTAACTTATTCTCATGTATTTACTAGCATGAGAAAGAACAAAGACTAAGCTCAAGATTGTTTTCATTTTTACGCAAGCTTTAAAACAAAACAAAACTATCCTTGGACTTGGTTTCATTTTTACACAAGATTGAACCAGAGGGAACTATGCTTGAGGTAAGTGGTTTCATTTTTACACAAGCTTGAACCATAGAAAACTATAGAAAACTATGCTTGGACTTCCCAACGCATAACACAGGTATGGTTGGTACTTAGCCCCCAGCTTAAGAAACTATCGGCTCTAAATTCAGCATGAAGTCTAGAGGTTGAAAGAATTTCCCCCCAAGCTTCATTTCATCCAACTGCGAAGGAGAATGAAATGAAGCTTCAAGTACTAGACGAAGGACTTGACTCAAATAGAGAGGGTGAAAACTATTTCATTTTTTAACGAGAATGACACAAAAACAAGAACTATGCTCGTAACCTTTGTTTCATGTTTTAACGAGGTTTCCACAGAGACGAAAAAACTATCCTCATAAGTGGTTTCATTTTTTAACGAGCTTGAAATTAGAAAACTATGCTCAAGTCTAGTTTCATTTTTTAACGAGCTTGAAATCAGAAAATCGTGCTCATATACCTCTGTTTCATTTTTTAACAAGGTTGCCTCAGAGATGCAAAAACTATCCTCATATCTCTTCTTGATCATGGATTCCAAGAGGACAATGTTCCAGAAGGACACCATGTCAAGGGACAAAACTCGGTCATGGCTTCCAAGATATCTTCACTAGACGGAAGGAACACACTTTGGAAGGAACAAATGTCGAGGGTGGCAACAGGGGTAAGGATATCAATATCTAAAGACCATATCAAAGAGATAACCATGTCAACTATTGGATCTAAGTCATCATAAGTTGAAGCCATGGGAAACAACGCCACATAATTGACCTGTGGCGGGGGCGATACCGTTTGCATATAAGAACCATTTAGGGAGGCAATCCAATCGAGGTCAATGAATGAAAGTTGATCAAAAGTCACAACTCGTCCATCGTGAGGGAAATATATCACATGAAAAAGAGTAGACACAATAGCTTTCATGACATAGACATAATCCCGCCCAAGGAGTAAAGAAAAATCGAAGGGATCTTGGACTACCATGACATCAATAAAGACAGTTTTCCCTCCCAAAGTTACAGGAAACTGGGGAAGGGTCCCTAAAGGTTGAATGGTTCTTATGTTAAAATATAACAGATTATGTGTAACTGGTGCAAGTGGAGGATAACCCAAATCTTTCCAAGCAATAGAGAAAAAAATACTAACAGACGAACCTTCATCTATCAACGTTTTAGGAACGTCCCGACCACAAACCTGTACTATAATCTGGAAAGGAATGTGAGAGGGAAGACGAGGTCTAGTTAACGCACCCCAATCAAAAAGGATGGCCTCATTACTTGGAGGGGGTTTCACGGGAGAAGGAGGATTACCCCTCGGCACGGGAGATTCTATATCAACGAGAAAAACGTGGGCAGTATCGGGTTTACTCTCTAGCGGGAGAGTAGGATCGACTGATGGAGAGATCAGATTGACCACTTGAGTTTCATTCTCCAAGGAGAGAATGGGGTCGACAGATGGAAATGGATCGACCACTTGGGTGACACTCTCTAATGGGAGAGTGGGATCGACCGAGGATGGGATCAAATCGACTGCTTTAGTTTCACTCTCTGAGGGGAGAGTGGGATTGACCGAGGATGGTATCAGATCAATCACTTTGTCAACTGGTTCAACTAAGGATGTGACCAGATTGAAAACATGATCAACCGGATTGACCGGTGAAGGGATCGAAGTGATCATTCCATCAACTATTGGAGGGTTGAGAGAAAGATTACAGTAAGAAGTTGGAAGTTGAGGTTGTGAAACAGTCATGTCTTCCAGTAATTTTGAGGCTTCGTCCATATGAGGACAAAGGTGAGTGAGATGACTCCCTTTTCATAACATACATGGGAACTTGACTCTACTTTTCTTCTTCCCAATCGTATCATGACTGGTTGACGGGGGGTTGTCAGCATGTTGTTCAGAGGATGACGACATGGACTAGAAAGGATATGTAGACCATGATTCTATAACCTTGGATAGACCAGGGAAATCCTTAAGACGATGGCTACTCTTACAAAGCCTGCAAGGGTACTTGGGCTTACGGGTTGTTTGGGTGATATTGACATCATCAACACTCCCAACATGAGTAATAGTAACTGGTTGTTTTCCAACATGTTTGATAGTGGTTGGAGGTTTTGACCCTTGTTTATCTTTCTTCTTCTTCTTATTCATTAGGTTACTAGCTTCAGAACTTTCACTCGACGAAGAAGATGAAACAGAAGGCGACCTTGCAAGCAAAGAAGGCGAAGAAGACCTTACTGGTGAAGAAGGTGAAGGATCAACATGAGGTTGATGCTCTCGGGGGGAAGTGCTTACGACCAAAGCACTTACAACCATACCGGTAATCCAATTGTGAGACCCTGAAGGCTCAAAGTAGCGATGTGAGGAGGACCAATGTTTTCGTAAGAAGGAAAAACAAAAGGTTCCCCTGGAGTAGAGGTTCCTTCATTGGTCATTTCGGGAACTGACACCATTAAAAACAAAAATCCAATATAGAGTCCACTAGGGAGAACAAACAACACATGCTAAAAATCTATTAAGCAAGCAAGAAAACAAAACCTTCTCACAATGAGTACACTAGTTGGTGATGAAATCCAACATCGTGGGGACAAAGTAAGAAGGGGTTGGGATAGAGCGGGTAGAAAAGTTACGTTGATGACCTGTTTAATAGACTTACGCCTTGGTGCAAGCTCCCACACATAAACGTGGTTATACCCTCCAAGGAGCCCAAGTGAGTTTGGCCAATGTCAATTCCAGGTACCGTGAAGACTTGCCCCTCCACAATCACCTTGTGTAAAGACCCTAAAGAGATAGGCCACTAAGGTTACTAATCACTACAGTGATGCCTGGGGAAGCAGTCGACAGCCCGATCCACACACAAGGGCAGGGTATCTAGCCCGAAATCAACTTGAAAGCCTTCCACTCATCATTGTGGGTATACCTTCAAGTGACCCCCATAATACATGCAATCTCTACCCCAAGACCAACAAAGCAGGGTGAGTAACTCTGCCAGTCTCAATGCGACCTCGTGATTGACCCTTGTGTCAGAAGGGCTTCCCAGAACAAAATGTAATAAGTGGATTTCACTGCTCCCTAACGAAAGATTCTATGTTTGTTTGCAGCTTTGGAAAGTTATCTTTCACACCTATTCCAAATCCCTACAACTAATCTAATGTGGGTTTGCTACTAGAAAATATAAAAATCTCTAATCAATTTTTATAAGCGCTTTATTTTATGGTTGTTGTTACTCAAGAGGAAAATGACTTGGACAATATGGTGTTTTGACCAACTCGAATGTTATGCAAAGAGATGAAGATGTAATCTTTTCATTTCGATGAAAGCTATGCTACGAGAAGGAGAAAACATTTATCATTCCCATATACACAATGTCCCAAAATATATTAAACTCATCAATATCAAGATTCTCAAGAAATGAGAAAAAGGTATTGTACACCAATTTCACGATTCATGGTGGAATTTAAGACCAAAAAATGTCAAGAATCATGCAATTTCGCTACTCCAAATGCAAGGATGCCCCCAATCTAATATAAAGCAAGAAATTAAATCTTTTTGTTTCAAAAATTTCACTAAAAGTAATAATGAACTTTCTTAAAACAAGGAAACCCAAACTAAAATTTTTCTTTTAAAGCGAACTATTCAGAAGAAATCTGATCTTTCCCTAAACAATTCTAAAGAAAACACACGCTTTGTAATTGAAAGATACTCAAAGCAAGAGACTAATCCTTCAAAACCGAACAAAGCCAATGTGGCTAAAAGTAACTCAAAGAATGTCAAGCAGGCTGTAAACAGATCAATATAGGCTCCAAAAGCTCAATCCAGCTGATCAAAGAAAAACTGGGTCATCAAAAGATGACAAGACCCAATCCAAAAAAGTTTACAAACAAGTTCGTAGCCTAGCAGTAGAGTACAGTGCGAGAATTAGGTATTCTCGTAGGC
>ML785130.1:234632-284931 GCA_009831015.1 Picea engelmannii | reverse complement strand
ACCAAGCTAATAATTCCAAGCCAAATCCAACTTAGCCCTTCTCCATGAGAGCTCCTCTCCTTTTATAAGCTGAAGAGGATAAGGTGAGGAGGTTAGGATGATCCCACTAAATCATGAAAGTGAGTAAAATCCAAAACATTCGGATGCCACCTCACCATGGAAGTTTCTCCTTCTAGAAGATTCGAGAAAACGCTCGTTTTTCCCACGTGTAAGCATTCTCGCACCCTGCCTATAGAGTAGACTGTGAACTCCTCACGACCTAGCTATAATGCAGCCTACTAGAATCAAGCATTCTCGCACCCTAGCTATAATGCATCCTGCGAACTTCCTTTTTTATAGGGTTTTTACAAAGGAAAATGCAACTTCTTTTCTCAGGAAAAGTTCTTCTCTCTTCTTTCTTCAGGAACTCAGGCCACTGACCCCTCTGAAGGCAACAGATAGGTTTACATCATTAACGAACATAGGTTTGACAAAAATAATGTGTAAAAATACTTGAACCTCACTATCCTTCCTGAGCTCCATCAGTTATGAAGGACCCAAGAGTGTTACACTCTTTCTACTAGACTTAACACTTAGAAGAATTTATGCGTACCCCTTGTGCTCATTCATCAAGTCTAGAACTTAAGTGGTTCTTGTTTTCTGCTTGCCTCGTAGAGAGCCTGTGCATATCTACACTACCTCTCCTGAGCATAGCAGACTCCATCCTTCAAGGGACTCAGAATGACTAGGAGGGTCAACATGCATTCATGAAATTGTGTCCAAGGTCGACGGACATACATTTCATGACTCTAGCTTAAGCCACCACATGACGCAAGCATTTACGAGTATAAAACATGTCCTATCCATATGATTTCCTAATTTCCTAATTTCACATTCAGGCATAAACAAAAGAAGGAAATACAGTATAAATCATTAAGCAAACATAACCATACCTGCAACATTCATACGATATCCAACTTTAACTCAGTACCACTTAAATACACGAGATATGCGATTACTTATTTATTACAAGTGGTAGCCAACTAACTGACTGTGGGTGTTCGTCCTTCCACCCTACCATAGGCTCAGAGGCATTCATTCTTGTCACTTTGGCCACCACCGTGCCAAGCCATGATATCACCAGGGAACTCTTGCAGTTCTCAAGGATTCTTTCTCTGTCCAGCTTCTACTAAGGTTCTGTTCTCTGCAAATTTAAGATATTTCTCTATGTTATGGCCTCAACGAGGTTTATCATATGTTCACCCAGCATCAAGCTCGCAACCTTATATTCATTATCCCCTGGAGAGCTCTGCGCATCTCCCTTACGAGCTTGTGCTCTCCTCTGGTTCTTCCTTTGTATATATCTTACCTTCCTTCTTTTGGAAGGTTCCCAACCCATCACGTTCCTTCTGTCAGAAAGAAGCTCAGGTTTGCAGGTCTCTGTGGTAATTCTGGCTGACATTTTTCAGCTATACCATGCTCCCATTCATGGGGATGGTTGATAATTCAACCACTGGTCCTTTCGTCATTAATTGATTTCTCTCCTTGGGATCCAAAGGAGGTTTATCATCCTCATCAAGGGACATTTGGAGTCATTTGATATAATGAACCCTCTCGTATAGTTTTCACATTCTTCATCTACTGATATCATGGCAAGTACTTTCAAGGATTCACCCCCACATACAATTATTGGCAACTCAAACAATAATACATTTACATCGTCTACATGCCTTAGCATGATAATTCCTATTTTATGATTAATTTCAAACTGGGGGAAGTAGGGATATTACAACTGCAAGCACTCTTCTCTCTTCTGGAGATTGGTCTCCCCACTCTGCTTCTCGCAGATCTGTCTCTGCCCACCAAATTAATTCATTTATTGTCTTCATCAACATGGTTGTGTGGGTCCAAATCCCCATCTCGTGGTCAAGTATGAAAGTCTTACAGATGGGTACTCTGCCCCATCTCCTCCTTAACTCTTGAGGATGACTTTTTCAACTACCAGCCTGACTGGTAATTCATTTCTGGGTTAGAGAATTATTCTGGGTCTGAGCAATTAATTCCAGTAAGGTATTGGTTTTGTGGGGGTCATCTCAACCATTTATGGTTCCACTCACCATCTCTCTCATAGCATCATGATATATCTTGGCAAACCCCCCTTTCAGCACTTATGCAACACTATCCATTTAATTAATAACAAAAATACATATATTACCTTTTATAACAAAAGTTTCATTAAATCCAACATTCACATATCTTTATTCTATCAAAGTCTTTTGACAAGTTACAATTATATTTACAAGTTGGGGGAAACATGGGTATTACACCAGTTAGATGGACAAAATATGCAGTCGAGTTAAGTTCCGATGTTGAATCTATAATCGAGATAAAGATTTCGAAATTCAACCAGGCATTGGCTAGATCTCACCATGTCTACAATTTGAAATCCATACCACCTCGAAGTAAAGTAAAGGAAAGTAATTCCAATGCCAAAATGTCTAGAGTGGTCATTATAAAATGCCAAGATGTTATGATATTTGTTTTCCGTGATAGAGGTACAATTCCTCCTTCAGGTCATAATATCAACTCCTTGTTGATGTTGATGATTTCGACACTAACAATTACTACGAGGTTCCTCCTCCACCCATTTACGTGAAGAATTCAAATGGCAAGGCACTCCCACGCAACAACCAGACACTCCCCCATTTTCTACAAAAATTTTGAATCATCCTCTCACCATGTTGATTTTGGGGACAATTAATCTCTCTAATCCTCCTCTGAGATCAATGGAAATCCCTTCGATGCCAATGGACATTATGACATGTCATTGCTTGCCCAAAATGACCCAATTCTCTTCATGTGAAGAGATGCAACCAAACTAGGGTTTCATGCTTCACGAATGGAGACATAAATCTTCACACCCTCAAACTACAATAACCAATCTAGATACATCTTAATTCTGGAGTTGTTAGGCATCTAGAAGGACCAAACAATAATTGAGATGCACATCTCTTAGTTCTTAAAAATTCTTACGTTAAGATGAATAAAATCTTGTGCAGTTTGTCTCTATATATTAATGCTTATTTCATGGAGCTCAAACTTGATACCCTCGGTTATAAAAAATAAGCTTCCAATAATTGGATTTGTGAATTAGTATTATTTAATGTAAAATAGATTTATTATTGTTATGATGTTTTTAACAGATTTATTATTATGATGATGTTTTTAGTTTTGTATAATATTTTATCTTGAGCATATTTATATTGATGTCACTGTTATGCATATGGGATGGGCATTACACTCACAAAATTCACCTTTCTTTTCTTAAGGCGATGCAATTACAAACTCAAGGTAGAAAGGAAAAACCTGTAGATGGTAGTTATTACTTCATCATTGTAAACATTGACAACCAACAATGATGAAAATCATGAACAAACGTTTAAATAAACACAATTTCGAAAGTATTATATTCTATGCATGCCTTGTTGAATTGGAGATTGGGCTTAATGCCCATAACTTTCTTCTTATTAAGGATACTTAAACACCAAGAAAATATGAGAGGACTGAAATCTCCTCTAATGGCGGACATGGTACACTCTGTGATGGACCTGGTTATGACCATTGGTGAACCTGGTGTATTCTCGGATCAATGTAGGATATATCTTGTGCATCTGTAGATTATCCATCCCTTCTGAGCGTTTTTTTCCCTCTAGACCATCATCCTCTCCTCATATTGTTTACTTTATTTTTTTCTTTGTATTTCTTCTTGAAGTCTTTGCTCATCAATGGTGGACCTCTCCTCTGACTTGAAAACTTCAGAGACAAACTACGACCTCTGCAACATTCTTTAAATCACTACTTATCCCCTGAGACCTGCACAGATGGAGGCACAAGTCAACGCACTCATGAGTGTTGTTGACGAGGCCATCTGGAACAGTACAGGTCTTTTTAACTTGTTGGATGAGATCTCCAGGTGTAATAACGTCCCACTTACACTTGAATCTATTGTTATGTCCTCTTCCCCAAGTTTTAACTTACTCCAACAATCCCCACAGTATTCCACTATATTTCCTTCTCGGTCCACTTTTCCCCCCTCAACCTTTGACAACTCCTTCCCTAATCTTCCACCCTCTGCCCTATCTATTAAAAATACTTCTTATCTTCCTACAGAAAGGAGACCTTCCCTTTGAGGCCTACAAACTGAAACTTGTAAGATTCTGCCTCCTTTACACCTTCCTTATATTTCCACTACCAGTCCCTCTACTCTCCCATCACACAGTGATCTCCTTTCTCGGAAATATGCTTCTCATTATAATAAAACCTTTGGCTTTAAATCACAAAACCAAATTTCCACTTGGGAGTAGGAAACCCACTCAACATTCATGGATTCCAAAGAAAACTAAGAAAAATCTCATCCTTGGTGTGGAAATTGGCTTGGAGGACTCGGTCTCTATGGACCTGTGTAGCCTTGGGGCCAGAATTTCTTACAAACACCTTTGCTCTACAGATTTGGAAGTTTGGATGAATAAAGCATGGTGTCCATTACTGGGATATGCCCCTTCTCTCTCTCATCTTGGTCGAGGCTGGATATATTTTCATTTCAACTCACCTAAGGATTCTACAACTATTATAGAGCACCTTTGGACTATAGATGATAGTAGCCTTATGTTGAAGCATTGGCGAGTGAGCTTCGATCCATCACTAGACTACTTCAGACTTCAACACTTGCGGGTCTTTATTCTTGGACTACCTCTACATCTTTGGAATGAAAAATCTCTTTTGGCCATTGGTAACTCCCTAGGCCATTTCATCTGTCTGGACTCTAAGACACTCACTGGCCCAGACAAAAAACTGGCAAGGATTCTTGTAGAAATAGATATCCATGAAGGATTCCTCGAATATTTGGACATAGACTGGCGAGGAGACCTTACACACCAGAAGCTATACTACCTTGGTGTCCCCTTTAGGTGTTCTCTCTGCATAAAGACAAGCCACTTAAAAAAATCTTGCCCAAGCGTTCTTGATGATGATATTTCATAGGAATCAATACTTGAGTTGGCTTACAACGCGAACTCTCCAGTACAAAATTCTCAAATACATTATCCAAATCTTCCTAATGATGGCGCACATTCTGGTTTTCCTTTTCTTACAGGTAAGCTAAAATACATATGTTCAACTCTTTATACCTCGCTCACTTTTTGGGAAAAGGATTTACTAGACAAATCCTCCCCCACTTTATCTGGTTTGACTCTTATTCCTCTGGGGTTCTCGTCTAGTATTTCCTTCTCTCCCATTCCACTTCATTGTTCCTCTACTTTGTCTTCACTTTCACCCTCCTCTGTTCAAACCCATACCCCTGTCTCTATTGATACAATCGCCTCCTCCATTACGTCTGAACCACTTGTCTCTCATTCCATTATTTCAATCTTACAATCTACTTTGGATTATCATCACCCTTCACACAACCTGGATGTGTCTCGAACCACTATCCCTCCGACCTCTTTATCATACAACCTGACTATTAGTTCTCTGGAAGAGCGAGAGATTTATTTTGACTTACATCCATCCTCTCTATCTGTGGGCGAATCCTCTGGTGCCCATCCTATTGAATCAACTATTCTCCCCATCCTTGTATCCATCAACTCTTATATCAGTTCTATGACAGTCTGAGAGCCTTCACTTGACATTCCCCCTTCAACCGAACCTTCTGGTGACCATTTCATTCAACGGGAAGATTTGTTTCACTTACTAGGCCTCACTGAATCTGAATTGGGAGATAGTACTCTTGGCATTGTTCTAGATTCATTATTACCTACATATAAAGAAGTCTTAAGCCCCATACCTCTACCAACTTATAGAGGCATTTTTCCCTATACTCTGCCTTATTCCAATCATGGTTTGGAAACATCTGAGACCAGGCCAAATCCTTCACATTTGGACTACACTTGAACTAGAGGCCATGCTTTTGAACACTCACCGATAAAAACTCGTAGTGTTCGTCGTAAGGAGGGATCTTCTTCATCAAATTCAACAGTTACTTCACATTCTCTCACTGATATTGGGGCACTTAGAGGCATGAAATACCTAGAAAGAGAAAAGTCATGATCTTGCTCTCCCTTAACATTAGAGGGGTGGGGGCCAAAAAATAGCCTCCTTGAGAAAACTACTTTCTATCTCACATCCAGACATCATTTTCTTACAAGAAACTCTGGTTGACAACAAAAAGGCCAGACACTTTTTAAATATTTTCTTTCCTAGTTGGTACATCTTCACTATCAGTGCTCTCGACACCTCTAAGGGTTTGGTCATGGCTTGGGACCCCACTAAATTTGATCTCTTCCCTCACCTTTGTTGTAGAGGCATTTTTCTTTCTGGTTCTTGTCGCTTCAACAACAAAAGGATTCACCTTCTTAATATCTATGCCCCCTATTCTGACAGACAAAATTTATGGACTAAAGTAGAAGCTTGGGGTCTCCTAGATCTTGAAAACTTGATCTTAGTGGGGGATTTGTATCTTACTACCTCCATAAGGGAAATCTAGGGCGACTTTGCTACTCAGGATGCACTAGCAGTTTATTTCGATTCCATGTTTCTTAACCACAAGCTTGTTGACTATGCTCTAGATCATTTAGCTCCAACTTGGTGAAATGGGAGGTTGGGCTCAGAATCAATTTCAAAAAGACTTGATCGATTTCTCATATCAGAGAATCTAATCTATATAGCGGATAGAATTCGCTCTTGGGTAGAGTCCCCATACTTTTCATACGACGCTATGATTTTTTTGCATTTGGATTATTCTACACAAAAGTTCCATTATCCATTCAAACTAAACTCGAGTTGGCTCTTAGAAACAAATTTCTCTTCTATTGTAAGTGATGTTTGGAATGATACTTGTTTTCTCTCCGAGTCTTGTATTCAACACCACTTTATTTGGAAGCTCAAGAGTTTAAAAGGTCATATAAAGATCTGGGTAGCCCTTCACAAAAAATAGAACACCCAAAGGCTTCTTGATATTGAAACCGATATTTAGACTATCCATATTGTAGCAGCTCGAGCGGGGGATATTGGAAACAACAATGAAGTATTACAAGTTTTAGAATCTGAAAGAAACCAGCTCCTACTAAAAGATGAACTCACCTGGAGACAACAATGTAGGACAAATTGGATCAAGTGTGGGGATCTTAACACTAAATTTTTCCACAATTTTGCTAGTTCTTGCAGAAGCAAAAATCATATCTGAGAAATTGCAGATTCAGAGGGTTCTCTCCATAGAGTACAGCAAGCTATTAAAATATTTGTTGTTAGTCATTATAAAACTTTTTTTGAAAAGAAGAATACAACAAACTTGCAGACTTCATCAAGACTGGCATGACTCTTTTCTTCTTCTATTTCGGAGGATGATTCTGTTACTCTTGACAAACCTGTTTCGCTCTTAGAAATTTTGGTTGCATTAAAATATTTCTCCAAGGATAAAATTCCAGGCCCTGACGGCTGGACAGTGGAATTTCATCTGTATTTATTTGATCTGGTTGGTCCAGATCTTCTGGAACTTGTGGAGGATTCTAGACTCAAAGGAAAGGTAGTGGGCTCTCTGAACTCGACCTTTCTCACCCTCTTTCCAAAAGTTGCAAACCCCACCATTTTTTATGACTTTCATCCTATATCTCTCTGCAACCTCTGTTATAAACTTATCTCAAAAATCATTTCTTCTAGGCTAAATCCCTTCCTCTCTCGATGCATATCCAATGAACAACTTGGTTTTTTAAAAGGTCTCCAAATTCTAGATGCTATTGGCACTGCCCAGGAGTGCCTCCATAGTATCAAATCCAAAAATTCTAAAGCGCTCATTTTAAAATTGGATCTCAAGAAGGCTTTTGATTGCATAGACTAGGATTTTCTCAGATTGATCCTGACCCATATTGGATTCAGTCATCAACTGATTAAGTGGATTATGAGCTGTGTGGTGAGTGAAAACTTGGCCATATTGATTAATGGGGAACCATCTTATTTTTTTCGCAATGGCAGAGGCATGCGCCAGGGTTGTCCCCTCTCACCTCTGCTCTTCATTTTGGCCATGGAAGCTTTGACCCTCCTTCTAAAAATTGGACAAGCTGATGGAAAAATCACTGGAATAAAAGTTTTTAGGACTATTAAGATTCTTCACCTTCTATTTGCAGATGATGTCCTCATCATGTCCAATGATTCTTTACAGGAATGGACTGAGATTAAGGAGATCTTAAAAAATTTCTGGTGTGCTACAAGTTTAATGATCAATTGGGATAAATCAACTTTTCATTTCGCAAATCTACAACAACAGAATCTGGAACAACTTAAAGGCATTTTCCCTTACAACTTCACTCATATTTCCAGTGGGCTCAAGTACTTGGGATATTTTTTAAAAGCAAACTCTTACAAGTTGGCGGATTGGAATTGGCTTATTGCAAAAGTTGAAAAAAATATTTCACATTGGTGCACAATGTGGCTCTGCCTTGGTGGCCGGTTCACTCTTATAAAAGTTGTTCTAGAGGGATAGCCTGTGTATTGGATGGCAATGGAATCCATCCCAGCTTTGGTAATTAAAAAACTCCGATACTTGATTTATCATTTCCTCTGGTCAAGTTGCTCAAACCATTTCCGACAGCACCTTTGTAATTCAGAATCCTTGGCAAAACCAAAACAAAAAGGTGGATGGAGACTTCACAATTTATTCCATTTAAGAAAAGCGCTCACAACTAATTATCTTTGGCGAGTTTTGACCTCTGTGAGCATATGACATTCCATCATTAAATACAAATACCTTTCACATTTCACTGTCATTAGATGGTTTCATTCTGATTCGACTACCTCCAGGGCCATTCATACTTCTGTAAAAACCTCATTAAAGATAAAGGTTGGATTCTGCGTGGGCTTTGTTGGCAGTCGGGGTTGGGCCACTACATCACTCTTGGTCACGACTATATCATTGCATTGGGAGAGGCCTCCTTACTTTCACCTCAGATTGTTACACATTTACACTCCAGAAACATTATTTTCTTTATCAGATCTGTGATCGCTCCATTTCATTCACTCTCCCTGACAAATGGATATATGGCAGCTTGCTCAAACTCAATGTTGATCTTGTTCCAACTTGGAATACCTTCTGCTCGACTTTAACATTAGCTGGTATTCACTTAAACGATATGGTTGATCATCTTCTGTGGTCTGAGGGAGACCATTCGGGTATCATCTTTGTGCGTAACAGTTACTCTGAGATTGTGCATTAACTCTGGCCAATAAATCAAAAGGGATGGCAAAAAAAATTTGGCGCTGGCATATTCCCTCTAAAAACAAATTTTTCTTTTGAATATTGATCGATTATAAGATGAATACCTGGGATATTTTGCTGAGAAAAGGATGGACAGGTCCAAATATTTTCCAATTGTGTTTCATTGATGCTGAGAATGTCGATCACATGTTCATTAAGTGCTCCTTCACCAGATCGGTATGGGATAAACTCATTTTGTTGCTAGATCTGAATCCTACATGGGACAAACCATCTCTCTCCATCTGTTTAGATCTCTAGACACATAGGGAGCACACTTATAAACATTTACCTCCCTTGGTATGTTGGACTATTTGGCTTACCAGAAATATAAAAAAAAATCTCAGATGAGATCCCATCTATTAGCACAGCAGTTCACAAAACTTTGGTTCTATTAAAAAGATGGAATGACATACACCCTGTTAAATAAAGACTAAAAAACAAAAAGAGGTTTCCAGATCTTGTGGATATCACAACCAGCTGGTTCGATGGTGCAACACTTTCGAATGGAACACAGAGTGGAATTGGTGGTCTTATCAGACTTACAAACAACACTTTCTATCGATGGACCTTCAATTGTGGCTAGAGAACCAACACTCGAGATGAACTTTTGGGCGCCTGGACCACTTTATATTTGGCTTCCAGATTACACATTGAAGATCTTCAGCTGCTTGGAGACTCTAGAATCATTATTGAGTGGTTAAACAACATGGGTGATCTTCAAGCCATCTCTCTTCTGGCTTGGAAGGACAGAATCAAATTACTTCTTCTGTCCTTTAAAAATATCAGCTTCTTTCATATCTACCGTGAGCACAATAAATCTGGAGACCAGTTATCAAAGACAACGCTAAAAAAAAGAGATGGCATAATCACCTATAATCTTTGGATAGATGGTCATGAGGGCCTATCACACTTCATTACTCTATAAAATTCCCTGCCTATTTGCTCCTTTCATTCCCCTTTGCTCTTTTTGTCATTCTAGACTTATACAATTCCTCGGTTTTCTTTGAGGTTTTCCCTGCTAGTTTTAGTAGCTTCATCATTGTAACAAGGTTTCTTTTCTTTTATGAACTTTCACCATCTATTGTTCATGTAAACCACTATTGGCGAAAAATTCATTAACAATTTCATTATCTTGTGTTGTGTTTTGTAATTTTCTATTGATTAAAGAACACAATTATATTTATAATATAATTGAGAAATTTTACCATTGGAAAAAAATTTGACGTTGTGAAGATACTACAAAGGCAAACATGATTTATATGATCTATAACAAAATGAAATACTAGAATGTAGTGACAAATATGAAAATTTCCTCGTCTATGCTACATTGTAGTTATCTTCATGTGGTTAAACTTTCAACAATGGCATCTTGCAGCAATTCTACAATGTGAAACGCCGGAGCAAAAAGAAGTTAAAAAACATATAGATATGAAAGTCCTGGAGTGTTGTTGTTAAAATTTGATGGCAAAATGTTCGTCGTAAGCATTTTGATTGTCAACAACAATTAATTTTTTTTTGTCCATATCAAGTATGTACTAGTGATAAAATTTCAATATTGAAATCTTTCATAATGACACATACACAGTGAAACATACATCGTTGAATGTACGTATGAACTGGGACGACGCACGTGAAAGGCCCTCCCACTTCCATATCATAGCTCTACTATTAGTAAGATTTGAATATTGAATCATTTGCTATTGTTAGTAACATTTGAATATTGAGTCGTTCGCTTTTTTACATTAATAGTTATTTTGAGGCATCCATGGTGAAAAATTTCATGATCCAATAGATGTATAGCATGACATGGGATACCACTATCAATATAACCTCTAAGTACACTGCTACATGAGTCAAACACAACACACAAGGATGTTGAGATTTTTCAATTCAGTCACCTCACATAACCAAGTGCTTTAAGAGTGTACTTCATCGCTAAAATTGAACCAAGCTTTGAAATACTAATTGTTTGTTTAATTTAAAAGTTCAATTAGATTCTTTTTAGAAGTAAAGAACAAATTATAATAGGTTTAAAAGCTCCAAAAAATATAAGCAACATAATTACATTTTTTTTTGGATAGAACAATTATTTATATCAATTTTGAGAGTTACTCAGAAAATATGGAACATTATCAGTTTAACAAAAAAATTAATTTGATATAATTAGCACAGCTACATATTTAAAAGTGGTTGATATACCTCAATATACATCATTTTCCACCTTTCAAAACTAATGTCACCCACATGAATGCTGGAAATTCCAATTTATGAAACAAACTACTCTAAATGTTATTGTTTCTTTTACTATAAAACTAAAGAACATGGGATTTGAATATTAAATAATATATGAAGTGATTACATGTTGGTGTAGCATTGATGCATCTTGTATGTATTAAAAACAATCTAATTTTTATTTTATTTTCATTTTGGAAAATAAAGTTGATTTATCATATTTTCTAAAGGTGTTTTCTCCTTTCAATACAATTCGAAAATTCTCACTTTTTGCACAATCAATTACATAGTGCAAATGAATCTATTATGACATTGAATGCTGGAAGACTAAATATCATAACTTGAATACAAATTGTCAAAAAAACTTCTAATACAATTTGAAAATTCTATTTTTTGCACAATCAATTACATAGTGCAAATGAAGCTACTATGACATTGAATGCTGGAAGACTAAATATCATAACTTGAATGCAAATTGTCAAAAAAAATTAATTCATTAAATTTTGAAAAACATTAAATATTAAAGAACATAACTTGGAAATAAATTATCCAAAAATTAATTTATTGAATGTTGAAAGACTAAATAAAATCAAACATGAAATCATTTCTATGTAACAAAAACCATACTACCATAAAATACATTCCACATCAATGCTATGTTATGAAGATGGATTAAGAAAAAGCCACTCACTATGCAAATTTTAATTTACTTTGTATTGTGAACCATTTTAAACTTCTTCAACAAAAATTAATAAAACACGTTTTAATAATTACAAAATAAAAAAAATTAAATCATGCCTTCAACGATAATGCATTTAATGTTGTCACTGGTGGGATGTAAGCCTTCCGAAGTAAAAACGTACAACTCCAACAATACCATTAAATCAACACCCTTCTTCTTTATTCAAGTACACGAGTAAGAGGTTTCGGTCTCTGTATTATAGATTAAGAGTTACAGCTTTCTAAGTCAGTTTCTCTCAAAGTGTTACAGTAAACTTATTTTCACAATAAAGTATAATAAAGTTGATATTGATATCTTAACGAGGTTTGCATTTGAGTTCTTTATCCTTCGTAGTAGTTACATGAAACATTTTTAATAATAAATTTTATATTGATATTGTTTTTCAGTTTTTTAATTTTCGATGTGCTTTATATATGTATTTTAATGAGGTTTGTATTTCAGTTTTTAATTCTTAGGAGTGCTTAATAAATTTACGCATAAAATGACTCATATTAAGATGGCTGTGAATCATATTAAGATGGCTGTGAATCAATGCAGCAAATGTCTCATATTAATATGGCTGTTTAAGATAAGAGTTTTTAATTTAAAGTTTAGTGACATATAATAATATGATATATGGTGGCTGGTTAAGTTATTAAATATGTAAACCTTGTATATTGAAATTTCAATTCATTTTAATATTTTTATGTAAACTTTTTATTTTCTTTTGAGTGTATCAAAGCCTTAATTATCAAATACATCATATGTCTTAAATCCCAATTCACTTTCTAAAATTATTATTTGTATGTAAACTTTTTATTTTCCTTTCGAGTGTATCAAAGTCTCAATCATTAAATACATGTAATAGGGTTGGGTGAAAAGTCACTATACATAATTATTGAGAGCATGATGTTGAATCAACATTGGGGAAAGTGAGACTCAACATGCTTGTTTAAAAAGGGAAATTTGAATGGGTACTCTAGACAATTTTTACACGCAGATGAACTAAAAGACAACCATAGTGGATTTTGTGGATAGCTTGATGGAGTTGTAAAATGCATGAAGAAGCAGGTTGTTAGGCATGTAGAGTGAGATTTGTTGTGGAGTAAATTGAGTTGTTGTTGAGAGTTTCTTGTTGCTGCCGTAAGTCCCTAGAGTCCCCAACAAGAGAGATCCCTAGCCAACCTATGTTGAAGCCCTAGAGAGAAGGGGGATAACTTGATGGGCTATGTAGCAAAGAAGAGGATCCTATTCCTTCGATTGTATAGGTTGTGGAGGAGAGAGCTAGTGGATTGGGATCGTTGTAGGAAACTAGTTTTCTATGAGTAGACAATAGACATCCTTAGGAAACACCCTTTCTTGTGGATTCTTAACCCTAGCTCGAAGGTGATTTGGAGCAACAAGTCTATGGTTGGGTGGAATGTCGTTGCACATTTGATTAAAAAGATAAGTGTCTTATCTGCGTTCAATATTTCTTTATTTATGGGTTTAAATTGTTGTGCATAAACTTAGTGTTTTGAGTAGTTATATGTTCATGTTGTGTGCATGTTTAATTAGTTGTATTCATGTTTATTGAAATTGTACTTAGAAGAAGGGACAATTTAGCATGTTGCATGCATTTTAATTTAATGGTATCCTACAAAAAATTATGGGTTAGTAACAAGGTGCTACAGGTTGAATATTAAAATAAAATAAAATAAAAATATTTTTTATCAAATTAATTAAATGATAATTGTAAGATATAATTATTTGTATAATAATTTAATTGAAAGTGTATATAAGTTAGTAGATCTCTTGGGTATATGGAGGAGGAAGTCGTAGACTTTTCAAAAGACACATTGGAGGGATAACCAATCTAGTGGAGTCCTTGGGAAGATACTCAAATCCCCTACACTGTGAAACATTCATATGGGAATCCAGTTGTTGGAGGAAGAAAGTCTTGTTATTCTTGGTGAACTAGCTCAATCTCACTCTAGTAGCCAAAAAACCAACTTGGACTCATCATGTGGTATGACATATGTACCAGTCACATCACATTCAATATGCAGTCAACCCAAGAAGGATGAGGAATCTAGGAAGTATAGGTTGGAAGATCTAGTGGATCAAGGGATTTACTCCATGAACACAAATTCAGATGAGCATTTACCCCCTACATAAGGGAATTTATCATGTCCTTTAAACTACTCTGGTGATTTACCTCTAGACTTGATACTAGGTTCTTTCGAATCTTTGATTTTCTGTAAAGATGATGATGAGGTGGGTTTGCTAGCTGAGGGAATCATTGGAGGGATCCTACCTGGTGAGTTAATGAGTGGAATCTTTCCAGACAAACCTATGACCATTGACCAGGAGGGTTTGGGACTAGGAGGTTTAGGAAAAACCAAGAAATGTTGCAAGTGTATTAAGCATAAACGAGAGGTGGTATACTTGCAGTTGGGCGACAACATCATATTACATGACATTATGAAGTTAGAAGACTTAACCATTATAGGTCACATCGCAAGAAAAGTAATAGGAGGTGAAACTATAAAATCTTTGATGCATGAAAACTTCAAAGTGGTGTTAAGATACCCTCTTCGAAACATGGTATTGGTAAAGGGATGGATGGTTTGGATACTCAGTATAGTGGATGGTGACGACATGACTCTACAATCTAGAAGAAATGGAGTTCAAAATCCCTATTCCTTAATAAATGACACTTGGATTTTGATGCCAACTCTGGCCATATGGACTTCTTCCCAGTATGGGTAAGGTTTCTAGGGCTCCCCCTGATACTATGGTTGGATGAGGTATTTAAGAAAATAGGAAATTCTTTGGGTTTATTCTAGATGAAGTGGATAATTCTTAAAGTGAATCTTGGTATATAGGCATGGCTAGAATCTTAATTGGAATGGAACTTTGAAAGGGCCTAGAAGACTCCATTGTTATAAAAAAGGGTCTTGTGATTTTTTGTCAACCTTTGGATTATGAAGGAATCCCCTTCAAATCAAAAAGGTGCCATGTGTATGGGCACTTGGCAAAGGATTTCCCACTCCAAAATAGAATAAAGTTAGGGTACACGAGGTGCAACAAGATGATAAGAGTACTCCTTAATCCCAAAAGATTAAGGCTCCCTCTTAGGGTACCTTAAAAAGATATCCTAAGGACACGTCTTCATTGAAACTGATAGGAATGGAGGTTATTTATCAACAGATGATGCATCCCCTAGAACATAAAAGTATAATTGATTTCTTGGAAGAAACGAGTAAGTAAAAAATTTATCCTCCTTCTGAACTTCGAAAGAATTTTGAAAACTTGTTTTTTCAGTTTTGGGAGGTAGTGGTAGAAAATATCAATAGGGATCAAGCCAATGGCTTTTGAATCCAACTTTTCAGAGATTAATTCACCCGAGCCTCCTACTCTCATCCCTCTAGATGGATTGGGATGGTTTCAAGGAGCTGAGACTCAATCACTAGGATATTCTAAGAATTTAGTTGGCATGATAGTTGAAATGGAGTCTCGTAGTGATTCCCAAGCCTCGAAGGTAGTAAAATATAACATTAGTCCAAGGAGTATAGGAGCATCCTTTTTTTTCCAGGAGACATATGAGGAGGTTTGGGGATCCTAGAAAAAAAATATTTCAAAGTGCCTTAGAGAGGTAGAAAATCCTTCATATTCGTAGCTCAAAAATAAACGAATTCTGAAATTAGAAGTGAAAGACAATTGTCCTTGATTGTGTCTCTTAGAGAAAATTCCCCCAGGGATGTTTAAAAATGATTTTCCTAACCTTGAATTGCATAGGACTTGCCAATTTCTCAAAAAAAAAGGCTATAAAAAGGTTAATAGATGTTTACAATCCATGCACCATTTTTCTGCAAAAACTAATGATAGATGGGGAGAAGGTTGTTCATGTTTTTTCTAAACTCTTAGGGGGATGAGACTTTTTCTTTATTCATTCTATAGGAAGAGTTTGGGGGGAATATCATTGGGTGGAAAAAATGATCTTTATGGACTCTTCTAATTCCTTATCTTTTTAATCAAGTTTGGGGACTTCTTTGTTCTCTTTATATCTTGGAAAATAAATCACTTGTTTGAATATATATATATATATATATATATATATATATATAGGATTAATTGTGTTTTTCCTTGGGTGCATCAAAGGTTTGTGGGCCAACGACCTAGGTGGAAAAATTGTCTGAACACTTCATAAACAAATTGGAAATAGTAGGATTACTAGATATAGACCCTACAAAGCTATCATCAACATAAAGAAATAAGACGACATGGAGGAAAGAATAGAGAAATGGTTAGCCCATTTTTTTTTTTAGAATCTTTTCTTGAAGCAACCAAAATTTGTCAATGGGTCTCCATAGGAGGGGATTTTGATCATAAGCAAGTTCTTTTCAAGGTTGTTAAGATATTTAGACACTTAGGAGTTAGTTAATATCTACTTGGTTCTAATGTGTCATTAGGTAAAAGTATGTTTCTTAGTGTGTTTCTTTAATATGCATTAGTATGCATTTGTAGTTAGGAAACTCAACGATCATGATATGTTCCTGACATAGAGTGATCTGACAGTTCATATTATCCTCGATCTTAACGGCCATTGATCTGTGGCTTAACATCTGATTGGTCCATGATATCTATTTAAAGAGCATGGAGGGTCATTTTCCGATGATCGATTGTGAGAAACTCTCTTGTAAACTCTCTCTGTAATCCTTTTCTTTTGCATTAATAAACTACTCCAAGTGGTCGCATTGGTTGGGCTCATGGATGTTTCCTCGTAGGGGTTTCACCATGTCAAAACATCGGTGTGTTGATCTTTGATCTAGTTGTGTGAGTGGTTACTAAAGGTGTTATTCCTCTGTTGGAATACCTATGTTGTTGAACAAAGGTGGCCCTAGCCTAAGGGAAACCACTTATTACATTCATATTGAACCCTGAATTGCTAAAAGATGAGGATTCTGTGAACAAGATAAGAAAATTATGGAATCCATTCGATGACTCTCTTAATGAATCAACTCCTATTCAATTTCATCAAAACCTTAAAAGGGAAAAGAAAGATGAAGTCAAATGGTTAGTGGAGAAGAAAAACAAGGATGGCATCTAAAGGAAATTTAATAACTTATAGATACTTGGTACAATATTGAGGGCTTTGGTTTCTTGCCGAAGAATAAAAAATGAGATAAAAACTTCTTGAAGATAAAAAGAAACATATATTGGACAAAAAAAGGAATGCAGGATTAAAAGTAGGGCTATTTGGCTTCACGTAGGAGGTTCTAGAATACCAAAAGTTTCCATAGATTCGCTAACTACAAGAAAAATATAAATTCAATTTGGAGGATAGAGAAATACGATGGATCCTAGGAACCAAACTTCTATAAAATGGAAATTGAAGGGGTTAATTATTTACAATCACTCTTTGAATAAGAATCAAGAGCAACTCTCGTAGCAGTAATATTATTTTAAATTTATTTTCCAATATTTGTAGAGAAGATCTCCTCTAGACCCTCCAAAGATTTGAAAAGGACAAAATCCCTGGTCTATATGACCTCCATATAGAATTTTTCTTAGGTTGTTATGACTTCATTGAAGAAGACTTACAGAGAGTGGTTGAGGCCTCAAGAACTATAGGGAAAACTTTGGCAACCTTTAATACAACATTCATAGCTTTGATCCATAAGTTCAAATATCCCTCTTTCTTTGAAAATTTTAGACCAATATCCCTATGTAACTACATCTACAGATTTATCCCTAAGATCACAGCCAAAAATATGAAAGGATTTCTCTCCCTCTACATCTCTCCTAAACAATTTATCTTTTTGGAAGGGAGACAAATTCACAAGACTATGGGGATATCTCAAGAAGGACTACACTTAATAAAAACCAGAAATTTAAGGGACATGCCTATAAAAGTGGATCTTTTCAAAGCCTTCAACTGGGTGAGTTGGCTCTTCATAAGGTTGATTCCTATTTATTTGGGCTTTTGTCATTAATTTGTCACTTGGGTAATGAGTTGTATAATCTTAGTCTCAATTGAAATACTCATCAATGGTGTCATATCTTCTTTCTTCAAACTAGAAAGGGGTATAAATGAAAAAAAAAAGACATGTAATAATAAAAAATTAATCGTTTAAGAAATAGTATTACTAAACATGTTTATTTTTTTAAATATGCATACAATAGTCCAAAAAAATACCAGATTAATATTTTTGTTACATTTACTTTTGTTTAAATATTATTGGATTTTTTATTGTGTTTTTCAATTTTTAGGAAAATCGAGAAAATTTCAAATGATGATACAATATATAAAACAGATCAATAGGGATGTCGAAAAAAGTGTACAAGTAGATGGTCAAAGAAATAAGCATAATTGCATCATAGGAGGAACCATCCCAATAACACTGTGCATCAAATGTATGTACTTATTGATTTTTTCTATGTATAGAGAGTTGAATTATCAAATGAAACATTAATTTTCAATCATTTTGTTGTTGCAAAAATAATAACAAAATGGAACCCATTCATCACATAAGATGGAATGCCAATGTAGAAAAGGGTTGATCACAAATTGTGTGAGTACTTAATGTGTGTGTGTGTGTGTGTGTGTGTGTGTGTGTGTGTGTGTGTGTTATTATATGTCATTGAAGTAAACTCATTCAACATCAACCACATTGGTTGGTTATTCCTACAAAATTACCATCAGACATAACCAAGTTTGACGAAAATTTTCAAAGAAGATCCTTCTACCCATGTTATGACCTTCCACCTATGGTGTTCTTCGAACTCCTTGGATGATAGTGTTATATTATGTATTTTCCAATGAACCTTGAGAGGGAGTGCTACCAAATTGCACATCAAGTTACCAAGTGCCTCATTTCATCATTTCTCATCCCCAACAATGGCGTTTTTGAGCCATTCCCAACTACACCAAAATTTTGACATCTTTACGTTAGAATACCGCTACTCATATATTTAATCATATCTATGAGTGGAGACAGTGATGTAGTCTCATCAAATCCATAATTCAGGATGAAATTCTTGCAGATTGGTTTGATAGGTATTTATTTCCTAATATCACAAAAGATGTAGTTATGTCAAGAGATTTAACTAAAGAGTAAGTTATATTATGCGCTCATCATCTCAACTTGATTTATTCTTAGTTTGGCACATTGTATGAGTTGACACCTCATGTTCCTTGGTTGTCATCGGATCCATCAAAACCTACCTTGGGACCACATGTCGATGGTGTGATTGGTTCTATTTCCCATACTTCCACTAGGAAGTTGGCAAGTCAAATGGGTTAGATGACAATATCTTCTAACCTTCCTACCACTGCATCATCATTGAAAAATTCCTTAGTCCCCACGCAAACCTTCGGCATTCATTCAGTACAATCCACTTATCCAAAGAAATCTCAACAACCTGGAGGAAAAAAGAAGAATAAGAAGAAATTCATACTCTTGGGCAAGGGACTTCTCATAATCAAAATTCTAATATAAGAGGCACTAGTTGACCAAAAAAATGAAATTTCTCTGCTGGTTTTATAGGTCGCCCACTTCATCACTCTCACTTCACTTCAACTCCATGGAAAAACTAACATAAATCTCAAGATTATCAGGCCCTTGACACAAAAGGTGCTCAAGTATCAAACATTGCTCTGATAAACTGTCATGCCCATAAGTTCTAGGTGGTGAAATAAAAACAGAGCATAAAAACCAGAGCATCATAAAGTAAGATTAAACCGAGAACAACAATCACATAATTTACAAAATTATTTATGTGGAAACCCAATGCAGGAAAAAACCACGGGAAATGATAACCAATATTCTTATTATTCAAAGGAGAATTACAACAGCCAACACAAGAATACAACCATTCTCTCCTCACATGCACACTACACTCCATAGTATTGTTTCTTACTCACACACTTTGCACACATTTCACTCTAAAATCTATGGGTATGCTCATATATATAACATCTCTCAAACATTTAGACAAATTGATTTCAATTAGATCCACTAGTTACACAAGATGTTAACAAAAGAGTGCATGCATGCATGTGCATGTCAACAAATTCGTTGGCATGTTTCCAACAATCTCCACCTTGACAACAATTTTTCTGATATATCATGCCCTTAATTAATTCATCACCCTTCCTGCAAGCTAAGAGAAGCCAAACACCATCACAACTCCATAAATTCTCTAACAATATTGTTATGTGAACATGCCTACATGATTCACTCCAGTATGGACCATTTTGCCTCCATGAATACCCTATCTTATTAACTGATGCACTTATCCCATTTCGATACACTGGACTGTTAGTCAAATGCAAAACACTTTGACCAACACGGAACACCACATCCTGTACCTGTCTGAACTTACCCAATATATTCTTGCATTCTTTCAAGACATAACCTGAGGTATATCTCCTCTCATCCAAATCTCATGAATCATAACCACATACTAAACCATTACAACCACTGCAGGTGATCCTTGTGTTTATGTGTTTGAAGCACCCATTTCCATGCTCTTCACCTGGTTTTTCCATGTGTCTACTGACAATGCCAAGTGCACATGAAATGATGACCATTTCCCATCGCAATCATCAAACTTCCAACTAGCATATAATACTCGAGACATATAACCCTTTTCTTCTTCATCAGTTAGGACATAAACCTGAAGAAAAAATTACAATGGAAAGCCAAAGGGATTTTGTCGGTTTCACATTATTCATACCAAATTTCCTGAGTATCTTCACCACATACTTCTGTTGTGATAACCAAGCTTACCATCATTCCTGTCTCCGTGTATTTCCATGCCCGATATTTATTTTGTTGCTCCTATATCCTTCATAACAACGTCCTAACCAACTGAGCAAACTTGTTGACCTCAACCATGCTCGTGTTTGCAACAAGCATAACATATAACACCAAGATAATGAATATACCATAAACACAATGGTTATACTCACTTCTTCTAAAATTTGGCTCACCATGAAGGAATCAAACATCTTTTATCATTTTCATAGCATGCTTTAGTCCATTCAATGATTCTTGAGTTTGCAAGCAAATCTTCTATTGTGATTCCGAGCTAACCATTCTGGTTGTTCCAAATACATCCCCTTATCCAAAAAGCTCCATGTAAAATAATTTTAACATCTAGTTGTACTAACACAACTAGTGCTAACACAACATGAACATAAACAAGCTTTGACCAACTAGTGAGAGAATTTCATGGAAATCAATACCTTCCAAATACCCTTCTTCTACCAATCATGCTTTGGAACTTTAATCTTTTACTATGTTTGATTTTATAAAAGGACATTCATCAAACACTGCATCTCTATCCATGATGATTCTATGGATAGTAGGATCCCACAGTCTGCACCCCTTAACTTCATCACCATATCAAAGATATACCTATTTGATATGGGTCCTACTTAGAGTGTTGATAAAAAACATAAGCATCACAACCGAATAATTTCACATTTGAGTAATTACTAGATGACCTGTTCATAACTCTTCCTGAATCTTCCTGTCTTTCGCAAGCGATGGTGATTGAGTTACCATATATCTCAACCACTTATTTCCGTAACTATTCTTGCAACTTGGAATTACTTAGCATGCCTATTCGATCCCATCTTCCTTGTAGTACTTTCCAAATTCCATGGATATGAACCTACCTTCATCATATATTCTCAAACACTTGATTGACCTGCCAACACATCATCCTTTCTATAGACCCACCTTTCTAACCTGGACACATTGCTCCACCTTCAACTTCGCATTCAAACAACTTTGACCAAATCTGGCCAAGCCAACCCAAGTGAACCTTTGTCGCTCACCTCTAAGGACTTCACACTAGAGTCTCAATGCTCCACCTTAACATGAACATTCCCTTGACCAAATCTGACCAAGAAGGCCAAGTAAGCCTTCACTGCTTACCTCCAGGCCCATTTACAATGGATTTCAATGAGACTTTTATATGCTTCATTACATGCAATCCATGGACACAATACCACAAGATACCCAAAAAACATGGACCCGAGAAAAAAAACCATCTGCTTTGACCTAAAAACCAAATTTAACTCATTAACTCTTTCACCGAATCAAGGTTAACCCAACATACATGCCCCCCCACAAATCCAATCTACCTAAATCTATGTCTATACTTTTCATAGGTGACCTGATAAACCAGGCGTACACATGCCTATACAGATATATGCCCATTTACGTGCAATCAATAATTTTTACAACTCCAAAGAAAATACAATTTTTTTATTATTATTTCACGATGACTCAACCATCACCACCCTACACCTTCTATGTGAACACAGGAGGTGAGACACAATAGACAGAAAAAACTTCTTCAACCGTACCTGTAGTTGAAATTGATTTTTTTGTGGAGTCCTCTTTGGATGCTTGTTGTCTTTTCCAACAATCCTTCTTGAGATGCCCATATTTTCCATAGAACCAACATTTTCCCTTACCCTTATTTTCTTTTGACTTAGACTTGGTTGTACCTTTCTGATCTTTCCCTCCTTCTGTATTTTCGACCTCTGACCACCATTGCTTTTGTTTTTGAGGTTTCCTTACTCGATCTTCTCCTCATTTCCTCAGACAACAGATCTCCCACAACAGTGTCATAATCAATGGCATATGTTGAGCTAAACCACTTAGATGTGACCATATGATCCCAAGACTCAGGAAATGAACACAGTAGCATAACCACCTTTTCCTCATCTTTGTATGTTACATCCATACTAGATAATTGACAGATCAGAGTATTGAAAACATTCAAGTGATCAACAATTTTTGTACCTTCTTTCATCTGCAATCTGTACAACTGTCTCTTCAAGAAGATTATGTTCATCAAGGACTTTGTCATATAGAGACTCTCCAGTCTATTCCACAAACATGTTGTTGTCTCCTCTTCAATGATGTTAAACAACACTTCATATGCCAGACACAAACGAAGGGTACTGAGGGATCTTACATCCATATCTTCCTAGTCCTCCTCTGTCATAATTTTCGGTTTCTTTATCTTTCCATCTAATGCCTTTTGCAATCCTTTTTTCACAAAGAGATCCTACATATTAAGCTTCCATAGTGGAAAGTTATTCTTACTTCTGAATTTATCCACCTCAAACTTAGAAGTTTGCACTTTCACCATTAGCAGAAAACTCCAAAAGCACTGATTATAAAACTAAGCCTTTTATAGTGGAGAAATATTATTATATTTAAAATTTAAACCCAAAAATATAAACTTTAATTAAAAGGTTTTAAAAAAACTTTATTAAAAACCCTTTTTATTAAAAAATATAACCCCTTCCACCCTTTTACCTTTCATTATAAAAAAAAGGCACCTTCTAAAAAAAATCACCTTTTATAAAAGCTTACCTCCAAGATTTAATAAACAATTATCCATATCATTTGTCTCATATGTATAATACGACAAATGTGACCTCATCCACCTTTTATAAAATATGATAAGCTCGATCCTCTACCTCATCTTGTAAACTTCATAACAACTCGTAAAAAAACTTTATACCATGCAATTTTTGGTTTTTTAGATTGGTGCTCTTGTAATCATGTGGGGTGGTGTCGATTTTGAGGATAGCGCACCCTAAGGGTGGATGGGGGAGAGCTTATTTTTTTTTGCTATGTGGTGCACAAACTGAGTGCACCGATTTTGGGGAAATCCTTATTTCTGAAGTGTGAGAGTGTCAACGTACCTCTAACACTTTCTAGGGAGTGTTGGTGACCTGAAACTTACTCAATCACATTATGTGTTATCAAAAAGTATTTAGGCTTTTCAGTACTCCAGTCTTCTTTTCCTTACGTGCCAAAAGCACGTCTAAAGGTTCTTGCGCTCACAGGAAAATGTACACAATTTTCCTTGTCTCACCTGCGACACCTACTCTACCTGCTTTGATACCACTTGTTAGGTAGCGGAAGCAAAATAAAACATAAAAACTAGAGCATCAACAAGCAAGATTAAACCAAGAACAACAATCACATAATTGGCACAGTGATTTATGTGGAAACCCAATGCAGGAAAAAAACACGGGAAATGATAATCGATATTCTTATTATTCAAGGGAGAATTACAATAGCTAGCACATTCATAGAACTATCCTCTCCTCACGTGCACACTCCACAATATTGTGTCTTGCTCACACACTCTACACACATTACACTATCACCGCTATGGGTATGCTCATATATATAACATCTCTCAAACAGTTAGAGAAAATTATTATAATTAGATCCACTAGTTACACAAAATGTTAATAGAAGAGTGCATGCATGCACATTCTAAATATAGATGCATGCATGTGCATGTTAGCAAATTTGTTGGCATGTTTCCAACAATGTCCACCTTGACAACAATTTACCTGATATATCATGCCCTTAATTAATTCATCACCTTTCCTGCAAGCCAAGAGAATCCAAACACCATCAAAGATCCACAACTTCTCTAACAATATTGTTATGTGAACATGCATGCATGATTCACTCCAGTATGGAACATTCTACCTCTATCTGTAACATGTCTTATAAACCGATGCACTTGTCCCATTTTAATACGCTGGACTGTTAGTCAAATGCAAAACACTTTGACCACCACAGAACACCACTTTCTGTACCTATCCAAACTTACCCAATAGATCATTGCATTCTTTCAAGACATAACCTAAGGTAGATCTCCTCTCATCTGAATCTCATGAATAAAAACAACACAATACCGTTACATGCAATCCATGGACACAATACTACAGGATACCCAAAAAACATGGACCCGAAAAAAAAACCACCTGCTTTGACCTAAAAACCAGATTTAACTGATTAACTCTTTCATCGATTCAAGGTTAACCCAAAACACATGCCCCCCACATATTCAATCTACCTAAATCTATGTCTATAATTTTCATAGGTGACCTGATAAACCAGGGGTATGCATGCTTATCCAGGTCTTACAAACATATGCGCATTTACATGTAATCAATAATTTTTACAACTCTAAAGTAAATACAATTTTTTTTTTATTTCACGGTGACTCAACCATCATTGCCCAACACCTTCTATGTGAACACAGGTGGTGAGGCACAATAGACAGACATAACTTTATCAACCATACATGTAGCTGAATTTTCTTCTTTTGTGGAGTCCTCTTTAGATGCTTGTTGTCTTTTCCAACAATCTTTCTTTAGATGCCCATATTTGCCACAAAACCAGCATTTTCCCTTACCATTATTGTCTTTTGAAATAGACCTCGTTATACCTTTTTGATCTTGACCTCCTTATGTAGATTGACCTCTGACCACCATTGCTTCTATTGTTGAGGTTTCCTTACTAGATCTTCTCCTCATTTCCTCAGACAACAGAGCTCCCACAACAGTGTCATAATCAATGACATTTATTGAGTTGAACCACATAGATGTGACCAGATGATCCCAAGACTCAAGAAACGAACACAATAGCATAATCACCTTGTCCTCATCTTCATACATTACATCCATACTAGATAATTGGCAAATCAGAGTATTGAAAATATTCAAGTGATCGAAAATTTTCATACCTTCTTTCATTTGCAAGTTGTATGATTTCCTCTTCAAGAAGAGTTTGATCGTCAAGGAATTTTTCATATACAAACTCTCTAGTATGTTCCACAACCTTGTTGTTGTCTCCCCTTCAGTGATGTTAAACAACACTTCATCTTCCATAAACAAACGAATGGTATTGAAGGCTCTTGCATCTAGATCTTCCCAGTCCTCATATGTCATGCTTGTTGGTTTCTTTATCTTTCCAACCAACGCATTTTGCAATTCTTATTGCACAAGCAGATCCTGCATCTTGAGCTTCCATAATGCAAAGTTATTTTTACCGCTGAAATTCTCCACCTCAAACTTAGAACTTTGCACTTTCGCCATTAGCAAAAAAATCTAAAACCATTGGTTATAAAACTAAGCCTTTTAATAGTGGAGAAGTATTATTATATTTAAAATTAAAACCCTAAAAATATAAACTTTAATTAAAAGGTTTTAAAAAACTTTATTAAAAAACATAACCCCTTCCACCCTTTTACCTTTTATTATAAAAAGAAAGGCAGCTTCTAAAGACTCACATTTTATAAAATCTTACCTCCAAGATTTAATAAACAGTTCTCCATATCATTTATCTCATATGTATAATATGAGAAACATGACCTCATCCACCCTTTTATAAAATATTATAAAGTCGATCCTCCACCTCACCTTGTAAATTTCATACCAACTCGTAAAACAAATTTATACCATACGAATTTTGTTTTTTTAGATCGACACTCTTGTAAGCCTACGGGGTGGCACCAATTTTGGAGGATAGCGCACCTTGAGTGTAGATGGGGGAGTGTCGATTTTCTAACTCTCTGTGGTGCATAAATCGAGTGCGTCGATTTTGGGGAAATCCCTATTTCTGAAATGTGAGAGTGTCGACACACCTCTAGCATAGCCTAGGGAGCGTCAGTGACCTCAAACTCACTAAATCACACCTTTTGTTCTCATAAAGTATCTGGGCTTTTCAGTAATTCGGTCTTCTTGTCCTTGCATGAAAAAAACATGTCCAAACGTTCTTGCGCTCACACAAAACCTATACACAATTCTCTTTGGCCCACCCACGACACCTACTCTACCTTCTATGATACCACTTGTTAGGCAGCGAAAGAAAAACAGAGCATAAAAACTAGATCATCAACAAGAAAGATTAAACCGAGAACAAAAATCATATAATTGACAAAGTTATTTATGAGGAAACCCAATGCGGGAAAAAACCACAGGCAATGATAATTGATATTGTTATTATTCAAGGGAGAATTAAAATAGCCAACACATGCATGCAACCATCCTCTCCTCACATGCACACTTCACTCCATAGTATTGTTTCTTGCTCACACACTCTACACACATTACACTCTCACCTCTATGGGTATCCTCGTATATATAACACATCTCAAACAATTAGACAAGATGATTATAATTAGATACATTAGTTACACAAACAGTTAACAGAAGAGTGCATGCATGCAGATTCTAAATATGGTTGCGTGCATGTGCATGTTAGCGAATTTGTTGGCATGTTTCCAACAATCTCCACCTTGATAACAAATTACTTTATATATCATTCCCTTAATTAATTCATCACCTTTCCTGCAAGCCAAGAGAATCCAAACACCATCAAAGCTGCACAACTTCTCTAACAATACTGTTGTGTGAACATGCATGCATGATTCACTCTAGTATGGACCATTTTTCCTCTATCAGTAACATGTCTTATAAATCAATTCACTTGTCCCATTTTGATACGTTGGACTGTTAGTTAAAAGAAAAACACTTTGACCACCATGGAACACCACATCATGTACCTTTTCAAACTTACCCAATAGATCCTTTCATTCTTTCAAGACATAACCTGAGGTAGATCCCCTCTCGTTCAAATCTCATGAATCATGAGCACAGACTAAATCACTACAACCATTGTAGGTGATCCTTGTGCTTATGTGTTTGAATAGACCATTTCCATGCTCTTCACCTCGTTTCTCCATGTGTCTACTGACAACACCAACTGCATGTGAAATATTGACCATTTCCCATCACAGTCATCAAACTTCCTACTAGCATATAATACTCGAGACATATAACCCTTTTCTTCTTCATCAATTAGGACATAAACCTGAAGAGCAAATTACAATGGAAATCCAAATGGATTTTACCGGTTTCACATTATCTATACCAAATTTTCTGAGGATCTTCACCGCATACTTTTGTTCTGATAACCAAGCTTACCATCCTTCAAGTCTATGTGTATTTCCATGCCCAGGATTTATTTTGCTGCTCCCAGATCCTTCATAACAATGTCCTAATTGTCTGAGCCAACTGAGCCAACTTGTTGACCTCAACCATGCTTGTGCTTGCAACAAGCATAACATATAGCACCAAGATAATGAATATACCATAAACACAATGGTTATTCTCACTTCTTGTAAAGTTTGTCTCACCATGAAGGAATCAAACATCTTGTACCATTTTCCTAGAATGCTTTAGTGATTCTTGAGTTTGCAAACAAATCTTCTGTTACGATTATGAACTAACCGTTCTGGTTGTTCTAAACTAGTTGTTCTGACCATTTCCCATCACAATCATCAAACTTCCTACTAGAATATAATACTCGAGACATATAACCCTTTTCTTCTTCATCAGTTAGGACATAAGCTTGAACAAAAAAAGTACAATGGAAAGCCAAAAGTATTTTATCAGTTTCACATTATTCATACTAAATTTCGTGAGTATCTTCACTGCATACTTTTGTTGTGATAACCAAGCTTACCATCCTTCTTGTCTCTATGTATTTCCATGCCCAAGATTTATTTTTCTTCTCCTAGATCCTTCATAACAACATCCAAACCAACTGAGTCAACTTATTGACCTCAACCATGCTTTTCCTTGCAACGAGCATAGCATATAACACCAAGATAATGAATATACCATAAACACAATGGTTATACTCACTTCTTGTAAAATTTGGCTCACCATGAAGGAATCAAACATCTTGTACCATTTGTTTGGCATGCTTTAGGCCATACAATGATGCTTGATTTTGCAAACAAATCTTCTATTGTGATTATGAACTAACCATTCTGGTTGTTCCAAATAGATCCCCTTATCCAAAAAACTCCATGTAAAACAGTTTTAACATCTAGTTGTACTAACACAACTAGTGCTAACACAACATGAATAGAAACAAGTTTTTATCAACTGGTGAGATACTTTCATGGAAATCAATACCTTCCAAATACCCTTCTGCTACCACTCATTCTTTGGACCTTTCATCTTTTACTATGTTTGATTTTATAAAACGAGATTCATCAAACACTACATCTCTGTACATGATGATTTTGTGGGTATTAGGGTCCCACAGTCTGTACCCCTTAACCTCGTCACCATATCAAATATCTACCTGTTTGATTTGGGTCCTACTTAGAGTGTTGATAAAAAACATAAGAATCAAAACCAAATAATTTCACATTTGAGTACTTACCAGATGACCTGTTCATACCTCTTCCTGAATCTTTTTGTCTTTTGCAACCGATGTTGACCAAGTTACCATATAGCTCAATCACTTTTTTCTATAATTATTGCTGCAACTTGGCATCACTGAACATGCCTATTCGATCCCAACTTCCTTGCAATACTTTCGAAGTTCCATGGATATGAACCTACTTTCATCATATATTCTCAAACACTTGATTGACCTTCCAACACATCAACCTTTCTACATCCCACCTTTCTAGCCTTGACACACTCCTCCACCTCGAACTTTTTGTTCGAACAACTTTGACCAAATCCGGCCAAGCCAACCTAAGTGAACCTTTGTCGCTCACCTCCAGGGACTTCACACTAGAGTCTTAGTGCTCCACCTTAACATGAACATTTCCTTGACCAAATCTGACCAAGCCGACCAAGTAATCCTTCACCACTTACCTCCAGGCCCATTTACAATGGAGTTCACCAAGCCTTTTATAGGCTTCATTACATGCAATACATGGACACAATACCACGGGATACCCAAAAAACATGGACCCAAGAAAAACCACCTGCTTTGACCTAAAAACCAGATTTAACTTATCAACTCTTTCACTGAGTCAAGGTTAACCCAACATACATTCTCCCCCACATATTCAATCTACCTAAATCTATGTCTAGACTTTTCATAGGTGACCTGATAAACCATGGGTAGGCACACCTATCCAGGTCTTAAAGACATATGCCCATTTACATGCAATCAATAATTTTTACAACTCCAACATAAATACATTTTTATTATTATTATTTCACACTGACTCAACCATCACCACCCTGCACCTTCTATGTGAACACGGGTGGTGAGAAACAGGAGACATACAAAACTTCATCAACCATACCTTTTATTTTCCAACAATCCTTCTTGAGATGCCCAGATTTTCCACAGAACCAACATTTTCCCTTACCTTTATTGTCTTTTGACTTAGACATGGTTGTACCTTTCTGATATTTCCCTCCTTCTTTAGATCAACCTCTAACCACCATTGCTTTTGTTGTTGAGGTTTCCTTACTCGATCTTCTTCTCATTTCCTCAGACAATAGAGCTCCCACAACAATGTCATAATCAATGGAATATGTTGAGTTGAACCACATAGATGTGACTAGATGATCCCAAGACTCAAGAAATGAATACAATAGTGTAACTACCTTATCCTCATCTTCATAAGTTACGTCCATACTAGATAATTGACAAATCAAAGTATGGAAAACATTCAAGTGATCAACAATTTTCTTACCTTCTTTCATCCCAAAGATGTACAACTGCCTCTTCAAAAGATTATGTTCATCAAGGGATTTGTCATATACAAACTCTCCAGTCTGTTCCACAAACCCGTTTTTGTCTCCTCTTCAATGATGTTAAACAACACTCCATCTGCCAAACATAAAAAAATGGTACCGAGGGCTCTTGCATCTAGATCTTTGCAATACTCGTATGCCATTCTTGTCAGTTTCTTTGTCTTTCCAACCAACACCTTTTGCAATCCTTGTTGCACAAGAAGATCCTACATCTTGAGCTTCCATAGAGAAAAGTTATTCTTACCGCTGAATTTATGCACCTCAATCTTAGAACTATGCACTTTCACCATTAGATGAAAAATCCAAAACCATTGCTTATAAAACTAAGCCTTTTTTTAGTGGAGAAGAATTATTATATTTAAAATTAAAACCCCCAAAATATATTAATTAAAAGGTTTTAATTTTTTTTTATTAAAAAACCTTTCATTAAAAAACAACGGTAACGCCCATCGTCAACAAACAGCGCACGCATCTTGCCCACGAAGAGATCTCGGCTTTTTGTTTCTCATGCCCTACCTTGGGGAAAATAAAGAATGAATTGAGAATGTGGGCATTGGTGAGAGTAATGGAGGCAGAGAAGACAGGGAGAGAGAAGATCCCCTTCCACCCTTTTACCTTTTATTATAAAACAAAAGACACCTTCTAAAAAAACTCACCTTATATAAAATCTTACCTCCAAGATTTAATAAACAATTCTCCATATCATTTGTCTCATATGTATAATACAACAAATGTGACCACATCCACTCTTTTATAAAATATTTTAAGCTCGATCCTCCACCTCATTTTGTAAACTTCATACCAACTCGTAAAAAGCTTTATACCATGCAAATTTTGTATTTTAGATCGACGCTCTTGTAAGCCTATGGGGTGGTGCTAATTTTGGAGGATAGCACACCTTGAGGGTGGAAGGGGGAGTGTCAATTTTTTTGCACTCTGTGGTGCACAAACCGGGTTCACCGATTTTGGGGAAATCCCTATTTATGAAGTGTGAGAGTGTCAACACACCTCTAACACTACCTAGGGAGTGTTGGTGACCCGAAACTCACTCAATCACACATTTTTTTCTCAGAAAGTATCTGGTATTTTCAATACTTAGGTATGCTTGTACTTATGTGCCAAAAACATGTCCAAAGGTTCTTGCGCTCATAGGAAACCTATACACAATTCGCCTTGGCTCACCCACGACACCTATTCTACCTGCTCTTATACCACTTATTAGGCAATAGAAGAAAAAAAAAAGCATAAAAACCAAAGCATCAACAAGCAAGATTAAACTGAGAACAACAATCGCATAATTGACACAGTGATTTATGTGGAAACCCAATGCAGGAAAATACCACGGGAAATGATAATCAGTATTCTTATTATTCAATGGAGAAGTGCAATACCCAACACATACATAGAGCCATCCATTCCTCACATGCACACTACACTCCACAATATTGTGTCTTTCTCACACACTCTACACACATCACACTCTCACCTTTATGGGTATGCATGTATATATAACATCTCTCAAACAGTGAGACAAACTGATTATAATTAGATCCACTAGTTACACAAATTGTTAACAGAAGAGTGCATGTATGTACATTCTAAATATAGATGCATGCATGTGCATGTTAGCAAATTAGTTGGCAGGTTTCCAACAATCTCCACCTTGACAACAATTTACCTGATATACGATGCCCTTAATTAATTCATCACCTTTATAGCAAGCTAAGAGAAACAAAAAACCATTGCAGCTCCACAACTTCTCTAACAATATTGTTATGTAAACATGTTTGCACGATTCACTCCAATATGGACCATTCTGCCTCCATTTGTAACCTGTCTTATTAACCAATGCACTTGTCCCATTTTGCTATGCTGGACTATTAGTGAAATGCAAAACACTTTGACCACCACAGAACACCACATTCTGTACGTGTCCAAACTTACCCAATATATCCTTGCATTCTTTCAAGACATAAATTGAGGTAGATCTCCTCTTGCCCATATCTCATTATTCATATCCACAGACTAATTCTCTGCAACCACTATAGGTGATCCTTGTGATTTTGTGTTTGAAGCACCCATTTCCATGCTCTTCACGTGGTTTTGCGATGTGTCTACTGACAACACCAACTGCATGTGAAATGTTTACCATTTCCCATCACAATCATCACACTTCCTACTAAATATAATACTCGAGACAAATAATGCTTTTATTCTTCATCAGTTAGGACATAAACCTAAAAAAAAAATCACAATGGAAAGCCAAAGGGATTTTACCGGTTTCACATTATTCATACCAAATTTCCTGAGTATCTTCACTGCATACTTCTGTTGTGATAACCAAGCTTACCATCCTTCCTATCTCTATGTATTTGCATGCCCAAGATTTATTTTTTTTCTCCCAGATCCTTCATAACAATGTCCTAACCAACTAGGCCAACTTGTTGACCTCAACCATTCTTGTGCTTGCAACAAGCATAACATATAACACCAAGATAATGAATATACCATAAACACAATGGTTATACTCACTTCTTGTAAAATTTGGTTCACCATGAAGGAATCAAACATCTTGTACCATTTGCCTGACATGCTTCAGTGATTCTTGAGTTTGCAAACAAATCTTCTGTTGCGATTATGAACTAACCGTTTTGACCATTTCCCATCACAATCATCAAACTTCCTACTAGCATATAATACTTGAGACATATAACCCTTTTCTTCTTCATCAGTTATGACATAAACCTGAAGAAAAAATTACAATGGAAAGCCAAAGGGATTTTACCAGTTTCACATTATTCATACCAAATTTCCTGAGTATCTTCACTGCATACTTCTATTGTGGTAACCAAGATTACCATCCTTCCTGTCTTTGTGTATTTCCATGCCTAAGATTTATTTTGCTGCTCCCAGATCCTTCATAACAACGTCCTAACTAATTGAGCCAACTTGTTGACCTCAACCATGCTTGTGCTTGCAACAAGCATAAAATATAACACCAAGATAATGAATATACCATAAAAGCAATGGTTATATTCACTTCTTCTAAAATTTGGCTCACCATGAAGGTATCAAACATGTTGTACCATTTTCCTAGCATGCTTCAGGCCATACAATGATTCTTGAGTTTGCAAACAAATCTTCTGTTGTGATTCTAAACTAATCGTTCTGGTTGTTCCTAATACATCCCCTTATCCAAAAAACTCCAAGTAAAACAATTTTAACATCTAGTTGTACTAACACAACTAGTGCTAACACAACATGAATAGAAACAAGTTTTTAACAACCGACGAGAGACTTTCATGGAAATCAATACCTTCCAAATACCTTCTACTATCAATCATGCTTTGGACCTTTCATCTTTTACTATGTCTAATTTTATAAAAGGAGATTCATCAAACACTACATCTTTGTCCATGATGATTCTATGTGTAGTAGAATCCCATCGTCTGCACCCATTAACATCATCACCATGTCAAAGATCTACTTGTTTGATTTGTGTGCTACTTAGAGTGTTGATAAAAAAAAAACATCACAACCAAATAATTTAACAATTGAGTAATTACCATATGACCCAGTCATACCTCTTCTTGAATCTTCATGTCTTTTGCAACCGATGGTGACCGAGTTTTCGGATAGCTCAACTGCTTCTATCCACAACTATTGTTGCAACTTGGAATTACTAAACATTCCTATTCGATCCCAACTTCCTTGCAATACTTTCCAATTTCCATGGATATGAACCTACCTTGATCATATATTCTCAAACACTTGATTAACCTGCCAACACATCAACCTTTCTACATACCCACCTTTCTAACCTGGACACACTGCTCCACCTTGAACTTTGCATTCAAACAACTTTGACCAAATATGACCAAGCAAACCCAAGTGAACCTTTTTCGCTCACCTCCAGGGAATTCACACTAGAGTCTCAGTGCTCCACCTTAACATGAACATTCCCTTGACCAAATTTGACCAAGCTGGCCAAGTAAGCCTTCACCGCTTACCTCCAAGCCCATTTACAATGGAGTTCACCAAGCCTTTTATAGGCTTCATTACATGCAATCCATGGACACAATACCATGGGATATCCAAAAAACATGGGCCCGAAAAGAAAACCACCTGCTTTGACCTAAAAAACAGATTTAACTAATTAACTCTTTCACCGAGTTAAGGTTAACCCAACATACATGACCACCTACATATTCAATCTACTTAAATCTATGTCTATACTTTTCATAGGTGACCTGATAAACCGGGGGTACACATGCCTATCCAGGTCTTACAAACATATGCCCATTTACATGCAATCAATAATTTTTACATTTACAAAGTAATTACAATTTTTTATTATTATTTCACGGTGACTCAACAATCACCTCTCTACACCTTCTATTTGAACACAAGTGGTGAGACACAACAGATAGACAAAACTTCATCAACCATACCTATAGCTGAATTTGCTTCTTTTGTGGAGTCCTCTTTGGATGCCTGTTGTCTTTTCCAACAATCCTTCTTGAGATGCCCAGTTTTGCCACATAACCAATATTTTCCCTTTCCCTTATTGTCTTTTGACTTAGACCTGGTTGTACCTTTTTTATCTTTCCCTCCTTCTATAGATCAACCTCTGACCACCATTGCTTATGCTTTTCAGGCTTCCTTACTTGATCTTCTCCTCATTTCCTTAGACAACAGAGTTCCCACAACATTGTCATAATCAATGTCATCTATTGAGTTGAACCACATAGATGTGACCATATGATCCCAATACTTAGGCAACAAAAAAAATAGTGTAACCTCCTTGTCCTCATCTTCGTATGTTACGTCCATACTAGATAATTGGCAAATCAACATATTGAAATATTTAAGTGATCAATAATTTTCATACCTGCTTTCATCCGCAAGTTGTACAATTGACTCTTCAAGAAAATTATGTTCATCAAGGACTTTGTCATATACAGACTCTCGAGTCTTTTCCACAAACCTAATGTTGTCTCCTCTTCAGAGATGTTAAACAACACTTCATCTACCATACACAAACGAATGGTACTGGGGGCTCTTGCATCCAGATCTTCCCAATCCTCGTCTGTCATGCTTATCGGTTTCTTTGTCTTTTCATCTAATGCCTTTTGCAATCCTTATTGCACAAGTAGATCCTGCATCTTGAGCTTCCATAACGCAAAACTATTCTTACCACTGAATTTCTCCACCTCAAACTTAAAACTCTACACTTTCAACATTAACAAAAAAACTCCAAAACTACTGCTTATAAAACTGAACATTTTTATAGTAAAAAACATATTATTATATTTAAAATTAAAACCCAAAAATATAAACTTTAATTAAAAGGTTTAAAAAAAAACTATATTTAAAAACATAACCCCTTCCACCCTTTTACCTTTTATTAAAAAAACACACCTAAAAAAAACTCACCTTTTATTAAAAAAAAAACTCCCCTTTTATTAGAAAAACACTCACATAAAAGCTAAACAATTCTCCATATCATTTGTCAACTCACCTTTTAGAAAAGCTTACCTCCAAGATTTAATAAACAATTCTCCATATCATTTGTCTCATATGTATAATACGACAAACGTGACCTCATCCACCCTTTTATAAAATATTATAAAGTCCATCCTCCACCTCACCTTGTAAACTTCATACCAACTCGTAAAAAAACTTTATACCATGCGAATTTTGTTTTTTAGATCGGCGCTCTTGTAAGCTTGTGGGGTGGTACCGATTTTGGAGGATAGCGCACATTGAGTGTGGATGGGGAGCGCTGATTTTTTTTTTAGTGTGTGTACAAATTGAGTGTGTCGATTTTGAGGAAATCTTTATTTTTTAACCGTGAGAGTGTTGATGCGCCTCTAACATGGTTTAGGGAGTGTTAGTGATCTGAAGCTTATTTAATTACATTTTTTGTTCTCATAAAGTATTTGGGCTTTTCAGTACTTCGATTTGTTTGTCCTTATGTGCCAAAAACACGTTCAAAGGTTCTTTTGCTCACAAAAAACATTTACACAATTCGTCTTGGCTCCCCTGCGACACCAACTCTACCTGCCCACTTGTTAGGCAGCCAAAGCAAAATGGAGCATAAAAACTAGAGTATCAACAAGCAAGATTAAACTAAGAACAACAACCACATAATTGTCACAATGATTTATGTAGAAACCTAATGGGGAGGAAACCACGTGCAATGATAATCGATATTCTTATTATTCAAGGGAGAATTACAATAGCCAGCACATACATACAACCATCCTCTCCTCATATGCACACTGCACTCATTACACTCTCACCTATATGAGTATGCTTGTATATATAGCATCTCTCAAACAGTTAGACAAACTGATTATAATTAGATTCACTAGTTACACAAATTGTTAACAAAAGAGTGGGTGCATACACATTCTAAATATAGTTGCATGCATGTGCATGTTAGCAAATTCGTTAGCATTTTTCCAACAATAAAATCATCTTCATACTCTAATACCATTGTTAAGAAAATAAATAATTAATAAGATAAAAAAACAAAGAAAACAAGATACCAAAATTAAAAATTTCAACTAAACAAACTTTTAAATAAACACAATTTTGAGGTTGTAAAGATACCACAAAGGCAAACATGATTTATTATGATCTATAGGAAAATGAAATCCTACACTATGTAGTGACAAATATGAAAATTTCCTCTTCTCTGCATTAGGATGACAAAAACGACATGGTGTTGAATTTCCGAAACGTTGGTTATCTTCATGTTGTTAACTCTCAATAATGGAATCTTGTACCATTTCTACAATGTGAAAGGCCTCAGCAAAAATAAATTCAAAATTATGTAGATATTAACTACACTTTTATTTAATCGCACTCAGTAAATGTCAACAAACAATAAATTATACAAAATTTTAAGATTCTTGATGGTGTATTGGTGGGCAAGACGAAGCTAATGACAATAACGTCATACTAAACTTATAATAAATTTAAACCATTTTAGAAAAAAGAATTATAAAAATTTCTTAATCATAACATTATAATATTGGAAAAATATGATTGAGGTGATGTGATGGTGGTAGGCAAAAGTTTCTTAATCATGTGAATATAATATTGGAAAAACATGTAAATTTAATGGTTAAGAATATATAATTGGTAAGTTAACAAAAGTAAAAAACATTAAAATCTTAACTTAATATTATATATAGATATAAAAATTATACATATATATTTTTGTAAATTTTATAAATCAAATTGTTGGATAGAAAAAATTTCATATATTAATTTGATCTTAACTTAAAAAATATATTATTATTATTATTATTATAATATCCATATATATATAGCCATATGATTTTTTTTTATTTTCTTTATACTTTCATTCAATTTACAAATTCCACTTATAATACAAAATACAAAATAAAAAAGATCCTTAAAATTTTCGTCACAAGCATTTTGATGTTCAACAACAATTAATTTTTTTGTCCATATCAAATATCTACTACTGATGAAAATTCAATATTGAAATCTTTTATAATGAAACGTACATCGTTGAATGTACGTATAAACTGGCACGGCGCACGTGAAACGCCCTCCCACTTCGATATCATAGCTCTACTATTAGTAAGATTTGAATATTGAATCATTTGCTATTGTTAGTAACATTTGAATATTGAGTCATTCGCTTTTTTTACATTAATAATTATTTTTTAGACAACTTTTAATAATTGTATTCAAAAATTTTAAAAATCTCATAATAAACCAAATAATTGTAATAATTTTTTTTCTTTCTTGATCAAATATAATTAAGGTGGATTCTTGCTTCCACTTCCCCTAGCATGTCATGGGATACTATTACCACTATATCTTCAAAGTGCATTGCTACATGAGTCAAGCACAACATGTCACAATTAAGCTCAGATATTTCAATTTAACCCTCTCACATAACCAAGTACTTTAAAAAGGTACTTCATCATGGAGATTGAACCAAACTTTGAAAAACTTCTAGTTTGTTTAATTTATAAGTTCAATTAGATTCTTCTTAGAAGTAAAGCACAAATTATAAACATAACCAAGTACTTTAAAATGGTACTTCATCATGGAGATTGAACCAAACTTTGAAAAACTTCTAGTTTGTTTAATTTATAAGTTCAATTAGATTCTTCTTAGAAGTAAAGCACAAATTATAATAGGTTTAAAAGCTTAAAAAAAAATAAACAACATAATTATATTTAATTATTTATATTAATTTTGAGAGCTACTAAAAATATGGAATATTATCAATTTGAAAAAAAATAAAAATTAATATAATTAGCATAATCACATATTTAAAAATGGTTGATATACTTCAATAAACATCATTTCCCACCTTTCAAAATTAATATTATGGAAAAGAATGGTGGAAGTTCAAGTTTGTCCATTACCATTGTGTTTGATCATGTTTTTGAAAAACAAACTATAAATGTTAATGTTTCTGTCACTATATAACTAAACAACATGTTATTTGTTTGTTTCTTTTACTATAATATAATGATTTGCTATTATTAGTGAGATTTGAATATTGAATCATAGCTCTACTATTAGTAAGATGTGAATATTTAGTCAGGTTCGCTCCTTTACATTAATATTTAGTTTTTAGGCCACGTATTCCAAAATTGAAACGTTTGGGATATATCTATGGTGAAAAATCTCATGATTCACCCGATTGTAACTTTTTTTTTGGAATTGATAATTAGGATGGGTTCATGTTCGCATTAGCGTGACATAACATAGTGCTTTAAAAGTGCATTTCATCACTTAGATTGAACCAAACTTTGAAATACTCCTACGTATAAATATCGAGCGCCCTTCTTCTTTTCATCTGCCTGTAATTACTTTATTTCTATTTTTTTCAGGTCAGGGATCTATAGATTAAGAGTAAGAGGTTTCGATCTCTATATTATAGATTAAGAGTAAGAGGTTTCGAGCTCTGTATTCCTTGTTGTAGGGGCTAAGAAAACAAAAATTAATGGAAATGAAAGCAATAATAAGTGGAATCACTCCCCCCGATGGGGTGCCAAGTGGCCAACATGTGCATTGTTGACTTAATGGCTCCTTTAGTGAAGCAGGTTTGGCGTATTTTGATGTGTACAGGATGAATGAGTAAGGTCCCTTCAACTCCTTTGATGCCTCTCCATTTACTCTGGGTATGCTATGGCTCTTGTCATTCAAATTTGACTCAATTCTTGTGTTTCGACTCCACTCCAACCATTCTCCTCCCCTTTCTGCAAGTTATTCTCCTGCTCAGAGTCTGGATTGTTTACACGACCATGCCTTGGGAGTGCAACAAGCCCAAGAGAGGGCCCTCTCATTACATCTTTGTCACCAAGAAAAGAAGTCTTCACCGCCTCTCCCATTCACTTTTGACTTCTCTGATCCATCAGTACAGGGGGACCGAAGAGCCTCCAATGACCATTGTGGAGGAGGATATTCCAACAAAGCCAATTATCATTCTATCGGCCTCCCTTCTATACACCGTTCTAGACCCCCATGATCTGCCCCACACTAGCCATTCCACCCCTGGTGCAGTTGGTGTCTCGGACTGGGCAACTTGCATAATTCAGGAAGAATTCCTTTCGGATGAATGCCTTGAGGAGACCCTCCCTCCTTCCTCCAATGCTTCGGACTATGATTCACGCTCCACTTGTTTCCTCTCACCAGAACACCGGGACCTCATCTTTGACATGCACAAGGACATGTATGAACATTTACACAGGCATACCCTGCTAAAAAACCATCTTGAAATATTGTGCAATGCTCTCTCAGGCTCGTAAAGTCAATGAAGGTGGTTGACCTGTGCACAATCGTTCATCTTTTCTCCCACCGGAGGCACTCATTGTGGCAAAGGATTCATTGGTTCATCCACTACTTAATTTTGAAAAGTTTTTTCTTTTTTTCTCTATGCACTATAATTGTCAAAATTTTGTAGGAGTTTTCATTTCCATGTTCAAGATTCTCTCTTCTTGCTTAGACCATTTAGACAATGAATCTCCCAACCACATGTTCCAGTTTCCATTTGTTTGGCAGAACACATGGCAGTTTTTTGCATTGGTCCAAACAACATATCATGCAGAATAGGTGGTTGGTATCTAGATACCGTTCCGTTATGTATCATTGTGATAGCATTATGAGGCAATAAAATCTTTTTATTTACAAAAAAAAAAAAAAAGTGGAATCACTCATAAGATAATACTATATTGCAAAGATAAGAAAGTTGCTACAAGAAGATATCTGATTTGTGTGCGAAATTGTTGTGCAGATGAGCAATATGTTCACTTGAAAGAAAGAGACAACCCCGTGTAGTGGGTGTAAGATTCAATGGGAATATTTAAACCCATCATCACAGGGGAATCTTTAAACCCACCTCTTTATGGTTTCGTTCCCCACCATCAATCTTTAACCCCACCATCTTGTCAGGGGAAGGTAACAAGATTTCAGTAAGTAACCCTATTTCTTTACTTTGATATCTTTACAGGGGAAGGGGATAAGTTAAAAGACTATACCTTGATATAAGTACTTAAATATTTATGGCCCTTACTAGCAAGTAGTGGCCCTGGAAAGAGCTTATATTTCCATTTCTTATCTTTAAGTTCTAGCTTAAAGGCTCTTACTTCAAGTTTTAGCGTGATGGCTACTGGCTAAGTATTCTAGCTTTTGAAAGCAAGAGAAAGCCCCGTGGGTGTAAGATCCAGAAAAAAAATGTTCAACTCGCAGGTTCAAATCTTATGGGGAGGGGTTGAGGGTGGAAGCCATTTGTGGGTGAGTTTCAAATATTATGGGGAGGGGTTGAGAGTGGGAGCCATTTGTGGGTGAATTAAACTATTCCACAGGGCATCCAGGATCGACCGAGTCTCGCACAATCCTGGTGACAACAACATATTTTTCTTTCATCCAACGTTAGGTTTGGCCCTGGCCTAAGCTCAACCTAGATGGAAAAACAAAACTGTGTTCTGACGCCTTATTTCCCATATACCGACCCCTAGAAGTTCCTTTTGGTACACATAGTTTTCAGAAATGGTCTTGTCATCAAATTATTATGGGTTTGTTACAACACAATGTTGCATATTTGAAATGAAAAAATATTGGTTGGACTAATGTGAATTCCCTAAAGTTGAACTAATCTCCCACCTTGTTCCAACCTATGAACTAAATTAGTTGAATCCATAGGAAATGATAAACACATTGAGATCGAGCTTGCAATGTCTAGTTTTGTTCTCCTACAATCTTCTAGCTTTAAAATTAGACGAAGAAAGTATTTGTGATGGAGTAGTTGATAGTGTGATCTTTGAATTAAGAATCATGGCCTACAAAGCATGAGAAAGAGTTCGAGATCCTGTCAATGATTATGCAAGAGTAATCAAAGATCTTCAGAGTAAACTAGCAGAGTTGCATTTGCAATTGGAATGCACACAAGTAGAGCTCGCTAACATTATCCTCCAGAATGCTAATCTCGTAACCCTGCTTACAAGATATCAACAAGGTTGTATCCAAATTTTTACATCACCACATTGGAATAGGTTGAAGACACGATTATAGACCCCAATGTTTTAGACGATGTCGATCCTCTGCAATTATGGGAACCATTCTAGAGTCACATGTCTATGTAAATGTAACAGGGGTGGAAAATCATATTGGATCTTAGAATTTTAAAAAAGTCATTACGTGTCTTCTGTCAAATGCAATAATATAGTCATGCTTTCATGGCAGAGGTTTATTTGTTACCTCGCTTTCTACCATTGCCAGTTACAACTTTCTAGTCAGTTTCTCTTAAAGTGTTACAATAAACTTATTTTCACAATAAAGTATAATAAAGTTAATATTGATATCTTAACGAGGTTTGCATTTGAGTTTTTTAATCATTTTGAGTGTTACATGAAACATTTTTAGTAATAAAATTAATAAGTCCATAGGCTCACACCTATTGGAAAATGGCACAATTAACTTCCTATATATTATAAAGATATTAATTTATTTATGTGTTTACTTTTTTACATTTACCTAATCATATTTAAAAATTACTTTATTGGTTAATTAATTAAGATATTAGTAAAGATTAAGATATTAACACATAATGGTATGGTATTGAGAGAAGTAGAATGCAACCCTTTAATTTACATGTTTCAGTAATTCCAACTCCATGTGGTATAATTAAGTACCATGAAATGCAATTTATGCTAAGGCAAGAGGACTAGATTAGCCTAGATGCCACGTTTATCTTGGCGTTTCACCCGTTGGGCGTTTTATGTGTTTTATTTTAGATGTTGAAAGATAATTTTTTCCAGGGGCATTATGAATCGTCTTGATTTTTTTTTCGTCGGATTTTCGCTTGGCTTTAATGCGTGACTATAAATATTTCCAGAGCTATATGAGAAGGGGATACACATGGCATTGGTTTTTATCTTGTGCTTTGCAATTTTTTTTTCACAAGTGGGCTAGGTTTTTTTCATGTTTTTTATGTTGGATTTGAGGGATTAAATTTCACTATGAAATTTTGAGGTTATGTTGATCTGTGCTTGAGATTTCACGAGTTTGTGTAGATGAAAAATATTGATGCTTTTTTAATAATGCTTCATATGAAATTTTCAGGTTATGTTGATTTGCGCTTGAGCTTTCATGAGTTTGTGTAGATAAAAAATATTGATGATTTTTTAATAAAATTTTCAATGTTGAAAGTTTTTTTTTTTCCTATGGGGTTATTGTATTTGCATGTATGTATTAAATTTTTTATTGTCGTTTTTAGTTTTTAGTTTTTATTTTAATATTTTAGATTTTATTTCTGACTTGGATTTACTGTGTGATTGTGAATCTTTCGAGAGCTATACGTACATGCCATTAGATATGAGAAAGGGTCATTCATTACATCGATTGGTTCTCTTGCAACGCTTTCAGGAGCCAAAACTAGATGTTCTCCCAAAGATAAGCATGTTGTTAAGGATGATATGATAGAGGATGAACTGTGGTGGGGAAAGTAAGTACGAGTCACTATTATTTAGTTTGTGAGTACATAAGTTGTAAGTTTAAGTGGAGGATGTTTGAGTTTTGGTTGATTCGCCACTGAACAAGATTTTGAAATATGATCATCCTTTTCCACTCTCTTTTAGGGGATCTTTGAACATCGAGATGGATTTAAATAACTGATTCCTATTTTTTAGGAATTCGTTGGGAATTTGTATGATTGCTAAACTCCAAGTGTAATTTTAAAAACTGCTAGGTGTTTGATTTAGGTTGCGACGTTTTCTTCCTCAACAACAACAATGGAACCTCACACTATTGTTGGACATCTTCTTAAACTCCATTTTCTATTCTTATCTCTGTGAAGAGGATCGAAGGATCCTATCTTATTATCTATTTTGTTTTATTTAGAGCTATGTTGTGTTGTGGTAGCATTCTTTTATTAAAGTGTTGCAATTTTTATTTAAACTAGAGTTGTGTTCAAAGTTCCTGAGTTTGTGTGTTGTAGTGTTTGTTTTTTACATAGCATTGTTGTGTTTTAATTCTACATAATATACAACCTTTTTATCTATTTTTGCATACATGTGCTCACAATACTGTAGCAATTTTATGCTTATGTAATTTCTTTGATAAAAAAAAAAAATATAATGTGACATTTATATTCTCAGTTATGCAAAATTAATTTGTCAGAGTTTTAATTTTTCATTGTCTGGATTTGTGATTTATGGGTGTGGTTCTTTAAGGAATCATTTAATTCCATTTGCTAAGATCTATGAGTTGATATCAAAGCAGGTTGATTACAACATTTATTTATTTTGGAGAAGGAGAAAATGGCCCAAAATTCAAATGCTATACAATACCAGATTCCTCTTTTTGGTGGGGAAAACTATGAGTACTGGTGTGTGAAGATGAGAACTTTTCTCATATCACAAAATTTATGGATGCTTGTTTCTGTAGGTTACACAGAGTCAACTGATCAACATGCCTACAATTCTTTCTTTTTTTATCAAAAGAAATAGTTGAAGGAGAACAAAAAAAAGGATACCAAAACTTTGTTCATCCTTCAAACTACAGTTGACATCACAATGTTTCCAAATATTGCAGAATGTAGTAAGTCCCATGAAGCTTGGGAAACCTTGGAGAAGGAATACAAGGGATCTGTAAAGGTAAAAGTTATCAAACTCCAAATGTTGAGAAGAGATTTTGAATCTCTTACAATGAAAGAAAATGAAAGTGTTGAATCTTTTATTACTAGAGTTCAAAATTGTGAAGGTTATTCATACTCACAGTGAATCTCTTGAAGATAGGGGGATTGTTGAAAAAGTTTTAAGAATTCTTCCTAAAATTTTTGACTCGGTCTCTATTGCTATAGAGGAGTCAAGGGATTTATCATAGATAACCCTTGTTGATCTATTTGGAAGCCTTCAAGTACATGAAGACAGGTTCAAAAATAATGAAGAACCTCTGGATCAAGCTTTCCAAAGCAAGTTGAAGGTTGACGACAAGAAGTTACACTACCATGAGTTATACTTCTACTTTTTCTTCATCATCCGATAGAGGAGGTAGAGGCCGTGAAAGAGCCAACGGAAGAGGAGGTCAAGGTAGAGGAAGAAGAAACAACCCTGGGAGAGGTAACTTTCATTGCAACTATTGTAATAAAGATGGTCACCTTGAAAGCTATTTTTTTAAGAAGAGACATCTTCGAAGCAAATTTTAGTAAAGATAAATGCGAGAACTCTCAAAATTTGGTTCTCAGATGTAACAATTTTGATGCCAAAGATGATTTTGTATGGTATTTAGATAGTGGCTTCTAAAATCACATGACAAGAAACAAAAATTTGTTTGTAAAGTTAGATGAGGGTGTGAAGGGGAAAGTAAACTTTGGCAATGAAAATGAGGCTGAAGTAAGAGGAAAAGGCACCCTTGCCATAAAAGTCAAGAATAGAAGTATTATGTGTATACATGATACTTTGTTTGTTCCAATTTTAAGGCATAACTTGATTAGCATAGGGAAACTAAATTCTAAAAACTACAATACTGTTTTTGAAGGAAAGTTTTGTAATATTTTTATCAACAATGGCCTTGTTGTCGAAGTTTCTACGAAATATAATAGGATGTTTTTGTTTAGTATGGAATCAAGTGTATATTTCTTGAAGGCCCCAGTTGATGAGTCTTGGTTATGGCATAAGAGGTTGGGCACCTTAATTTTGGATCTCTTTCCTTCATGCAAAAGAAGAACTTGGTAAGATCTTTTCCTTCATTCATAGAACTAGATAATAAGATATGTGAAGGTTGTGCTATAGGGAAGAAACATAGAGATGACTTTCCTCATCATAATTTTAGAGCAAGTGAACCTTTGGCCTTAGTACATGCAGATATTTATGGCCCCATGCAAACTTTATCTCTTGGAAAGAACATGTATTTTCTTCTCTTTGTAAATGATTTTTCAAGGATGTCTTGGGTCTATTTCTTAAGTGAGAAGTCTCAAGGTTTTAGTTTCTTTCAAAAATTTAAAGCACTTGTTGAGAAGGAATTAGGATACTATTTGAAAGACTTAAGAATTGATCGAGGTGGATAATTCACCTCAAATGAATTCAAATAATATGGAATTTACATGGCATCAAGAAGGAGTTAACTACTGCATATGCTCCTCAACAAAATGGAATAGCGAAGAAAAAAAACAGAACACTTGTAGAGGTGGCTAGATGTATGTTAAAATAAATGAGTTTGTCAAACATGTATTGGGAAGATGCATTCCATACAACTACATATATCCTCAATAGAATTCCTACAAAGATGGTAAAACAATATACTCTTTATGAATCTTGGTTTTATAGAAAACCAACTATTTCTCATCTGAAAATTTTTGGGTTTGCATGCTTTGCTCACATTCATGCACAACAAAGACATAAATTAGATGGAAAATCGATGAAATGTGTTTTCATTGGATATTCAAAAGAAAGCAAGGATTATAGGTGTTTTGATCCACTTACTAATAAACTATATGTTAGTAGGGATGTAGGGGGAGTTTATCTCAAGAATGAAGGAGAAGATAAAGTGCTTACTCCACATATTGAAAACTTAATTTTTGATAACAATGATCAATCTTGGCAACCCTCTACTGTAAGAAATGCATGCTCACTTTCAAGGAGTTCTCCAAAAAATGCATTGTCATATTTTCTGATAGCAATATCTCATGTTGATGCACAAACAACACCTTCGTCTAGTTCTCCTAGAAAAACAAGAAGTTTGAAGGAGATATATGAGACATCTAGGTATGTTGGTGATAATTTTGCTCTTTTTTCTTCTGCCCATGTTGAACCTTTTAATTTTAAAGAAGCTTTCACTGATGAACCATGGGCACAATCCATGGACTATGAGATGTCATAGATTGAAAAAAATGATACATGGGAGTTAGTTGATCTTCCTCATGGAAAATCCACTATTGGAGTAAAGTGGATTTACAAGCTAAAATTTAATATGGATGGAATTATTTCAAAGTATAATGAACTTAGGAATGTTTAGTTGCAAAGGGATATGTGCAGCAAGAAGATATTGACTATAAGGAAACATTTTCTCTAGTACCAAGACTTGAAACTATAAAAACTTTTCTTTCCATTGCATCTTAGCTAAAGTTAACAGTTTATCATATGGATGTTAAATCTGCTTTCTTAAATGGATATTTGAAGGAAGAAGTTTATGTTAAAAAACCTCAAGGTTTCATTATTAAAGGTAAAGAAGATAAGGTTTATAGGCTTAAAAGGGATCCTTGTGGTCTTAAACAAGCCAATAGAGCTTGGTACTCTAGAATTGATAAATATCTTCATGATCATGGCATTGTTAAATTCCTTCTGAGAGCACACTATACAAAAGGGTTTTGGGATGAGATTTCATCATTGTCTTCTTATATGTAGATATTTAATTTTTATGAGCACCTTACCCTCACTTGTGAAGGAGTTCAAAGAGGCAATGAAATGTGAATTTGAGATGTCTGATTTAGGAGAAATGCAATATTTTGGGTATGCAAATCAAACAAACAATTGCATGTATATCCATTAGTCAATCCAAATATGTCGAAGACTTGTTGAAGAGGTTTAACATGCATGATTGTAAACTTGTGAGTACTCCCTTAGTTGTTGGGAGTAAATTGATGAAGGAAGATGAAACTCCACTTTGTAATTCCACTCTTTATAGATCTTTGATTGGTAGTCTTATGTATCTGAAAACCATTAGAATAGACATCATGTTTGCTGTGAGTCTGGTTTCTAGGTTCATGCATCAACCTCATGAGTCTCATTGGTGGGAAGCCAAAAGAATCCTCAAATATATAAGTGGTACAAATTTTTTTGGATTGTTTTATAATTCTACTAATGATTCCAATGTTGTAGCATACACAGATGCAGATTGGGAGGCTTTCTTGGATGATCGAAAGAGCACTTATGGATATGATTTTCTCTTTGGAGGAAATCTTATTTACTAGAGAAGAAAAAAGAAACCCATTGTTGCTCTATCTACAGCTGAAGCAAAGTATATTGCAGCGTCATCAATAAGTACACAAGCTATCTGGATGGAAATATTGTTTGAAGACTTGGGAATGAAAGTCAATAATCCAATCAAAGTCTATTATGAAAATCAAAGCACAATCTCCATGAAAAAGCGTCTTGTATTCCACAACAGGAGAAAACATATTGATATTCGATATCACTTCATTCAAGATCTTGTACAACAACAATTTATCTCTTTTGAATTTTTTTCGATCTGAAGATCATCTTGCAGACATTTTTACAAAACTTTTCCAAAGACAAATTAGCAAATCTTAGATTGTTGTTGGGAATCAAAAAACTTTACATCAAGGGGGAGATTACAATAACTAATGCCTAGTTTTTAGGCATTTGTTGGGCATCTAGACAATTTCTAAACTCCAAGTGTATTTTTTTAAACTGCTAGGTGTTTTATTTAGGTTTCCATGTTTTCTTCCTCAACGATAGAAATTGAACCTCATGATGTTGTTGGACATCTATTTAAACTCCATTTTTTGTTCTTATATTTGTGAAGAGTATCGAAGGCTGATGTCTTATTGGCTATTTTGTTTTATTTAAAGTTGTGTTGTGATGTTGTAGCATTCTTTTATCAGAGTGTTGTAATTTTTATTTAAACTAGAGTTGTGTTCACAATTTATGAGTTTGTGTGTTGTAGTTTTTTTTTGAAAACATAGCGGTGCTTTGTTTTAATTTTGTATAATACACATCCTATTTATCTAGTGTTTCATATAGGTGAGTGCAAGCTAATTATGGTCCTTCATGACGCGTTAGTGGAAATGCAAACAAAAAAAAAAACAATATGTTAACTTGGAGGGATTATTCAAGGTACTTTTACAATGAATTTGAATATGGTGTAAGAATATGAAACATAGGAAATTGAATTAGCTTTCCGAATATACAACTTGTATTCATAGACATTGTGAATAACTAGGTCAAATTTTATTTTTTCTAACAATGATATCTTATTTTCCCAACACAATATAAGGTATATGTTTTTGTCCGTGCAGGTGTTAAGTATATTAACGATGGAATTTCATTCCAAAATTTTTTATGCTTGTAGACAACCCATTTTTCTTGTGCCATGTACTTTTTGGAAATTTTTAATATTAATTTAATATTTTTTTAAATTATCAAAGTCAACATATGCCTCAAATTACAATGTCTTTTGTTCGTGCCGGGTAAGAGGGTCTTAGCATGATCAATTTTTATTTTTTTCATATAGTATGGATCAGTATCCTATAGTGCCACATATAACTCATTTGAGAAATGGTTAAGCTGAGAAAAAGTTATAGTAGAAATGAGAGAGGTATGTATTCTAGGATTTTGATATAGGTGAAGACAAAAATAGATTAAAAATAGTAAACAATATATATATTTGAAATATGCATAGCTGACTCAATCTATGTCTATAGTTTCGTCAACAACTGAATTTTTTATCCTAAATAAAAATAACGTCAAAGACAAAGATATAGAGGGGTATTCACAAAAATGGAGGTTTTTATCAATTTGTAGACTGAACCACTAGGTTTGTCATCCTGAACCTAAATATGAGACAACCAAGTCAACATACACCTTGTCAATCGTGCCCAAAAAAATTGAATTCAAACGAGTGTGCTCTAAGAGCACGCACATGTTCTAGGAGCGTGCACATGTTCTAGGAACGCACATGCATTCTAGAAGTGTGCATGCTCTCTAGGAACATGCACACACTCCTAGAAATAATTTATTTCTCTATCTTTGTCCTCCCTCTTCTACATATACCCCCCCCCCCCCTCTTTATATCACTCTCACTCTCCCTCTCTACCCCCTTATCTGTCTCCCTCTCTCTCCCTCACACTCCTATACATGGTAAGACCTAGACATGGCAAGAGTTAGACATCAAAAGGAATTGAAATACCTAGATCTATACCTTACCTTGACATGCCTCGGACTCTCACACCCACTCCCTCTCTATCACCCCCCCTCTCTCTCTCTTCCCCTTTGTTCCTCACTCCCCTCTCTCTTCCATCCTTTCTCTCTCCTGATTGTTAGTCTCAGTCTCACTCTCTCTGCCCCTCTTTCTCTCTCTATTCCCCCTTTCTGTCTCCCTCTGTATCCCCCCTTCTTCTCATTATCTCTCTACCCCCCTTCTA
>ML785130.1:183841-197351 GCA_009831015.1 Picea engelmannii | reverse complement strand
AAAGCCAAGTGGATTGAGGTTGGAAGAGTGAGGGAACTATACCCTCATCTTCAAATAGACTGAAAATAGTCTTTTGGAGGTCCAAAAGCTTTCCAATGGGGAGGTGTGATCAGGGGATCAAATTTTGCTAAAAAATTCAAAGTGCTCGGAATCGCTTCAAATCGAATGAGAGCGTAGGCCTCGTCGTTGCAAACCCAATGCAACTCATTTGGGTTCAAACGGATGTCGGGAGTGAGATACATCGCGTTCTGTTCAAAATGGCAAATAGGCAAAAAAGGGGTGCTGACTGTACAATCCGTACAATCCATACGGAAGATGACATGGCAGGCCATACGCTGATGTGGCAGATAGTTGGCATGTGACATGGTTTGTTGGCAGCGAATGGGATGGCGACACGTGGCCCAATCAAAGGCCGCCACATGTCACCTATTTGTTGGTTAAAATCTTTTCACTCAGCAGGAGTCAACCCCGTGACCTCCGAGGCAGGGTAAAGCTTTGGGAAAGGCCGCCCAACCGGCGCGCCCACACATGTTCCTTGTTATATATATGTATTGCATTGTATTTAACATTGTTTAAATGTATGTGGGGGCGTGGACCGGGCCAGGGCTAAGCCCCGGCCCGTGGTTATATGTTATATTGTATGCGACCAGAGCCATGGCGGTTAGACCCACCGTAACTATGTTATAACCGTTTGAATAATGCACGTTTTGGTATGCCATGTGACCAATATATATATGTGCGTGGGTTTAACATTATGGTTACCATGGTTTTTAAAAATTTAAGCCATGTTGTATAGCGCGCGGTCATGTGACTACCATGTGCCCACGGGCCTTGGTAGTTAAGGCCGATGCGTAACGGTTCAACAGTTTGGACCGATTGTGTGGTTGCGCCCAGTGCCAAGATTTTACGCTTTAAATTGCGTGTGGGCTAGGTTGATCCGGAAGAGGTGTGGTTTGTAGATGCAGAGACAACAAGCTTGAAGGGGAGACTTACAGGAAGCCTATCTACTTCACTTTTTGGCCAAACGAGGTGCCAAAAAAGCCTAGGTAGGGGTTTTTGGACGTTCTGAAGCCATTGGAGCAGTCTATTTGGCATTTTGAGCATTGTAAAGCACATTTTTGATCACTTTGAGCAAATAATACAAATGATCCATTGGAAGCTGGACCAGGAGATGTAGCCCAAGAGAGGGGTGAACTCCTTTATCATTTGTTGCGTTATGTGTTTTTTGTTCATTGATTATGCTGCTGTTTATATGCATCTCGAATGAGTAAATCCTTTTAAAGTTGTGTTGAAAAATTGATCCATTTTCATTTTAACACATAAATTTAACTTGCAAATATTTTCAAGAATACAATTCTTCTCCATTTTTAGATCACGCATGGATGCCTTTCCTTGGAGGTGTTAGGTTGCAATTATTGCTTTTGCATTTGATGACTAGTTATGCAATTGGAAATATTTTCTCTTTCCCAACAACCATGCTTATGCATCTTCACCTTTCTTGTTTTCTCGATCAAATGATGGTGGCTTGATTTTCCTTAGATCCCCTTGCAAGTTATCTGACTCATGTCTCCTTTGATGAATGACATGAGATATAATTGGGATGCTTTTCGACCTTGAACACACATATGTTTTTCTGGTCAAGTTCCCTGGGGAATGATGATGTTGATTCCTGTTAATACTCCTCGATCATCTAGATCCTCCATGATCATCCCTTCTATCATGAGACCTAGACACTTCCACTTTCATGACACTAGCTTCTTTCCTTGTGTTTGAATCGTTATTGACTTACTTCTGTGGCATATTCAGGCTTTGTAGTATCTCCTCCTGAGCTTTCATGATACTTTCATTATTATCTCTATAGCTCTACACTTCTTTTTGTAGGTTTATCATAGTTACGGGCTCATTTCTGTCTCTTCACCCATTAGACTCAGTCTCATCATTACCCATGCTAACATGCATACCTATGATTTCTTCTTCATGGTTGCAATACCCTTATGCATAATCCATATCTCTATTTCTCATATAGGAACTGAGGTCTATATCTTTAATTATGCAAGAATGTGCATGCAATAATTGCTATCAGAATTAAGCATATTGCAAAATATTTATTAATTAGATTATAGGTCATTATTCATTTTAAATTATGAATAATATTGATTCAATACTGCAAAATATTATTCCCTAAATGAATTCCACTCCGAAATAGCTTTACAACGGCTATACTTATGCCTCAGTCTGAGTTTTGAGCGAAAAGTTACAACATCCACATGCTGCAATTTCCACTCATTTACTGCTACAATGATATCTTTTATCACTTTCTAAGAAAATATAATGTCAAATTCAAAATTATGGGTTTTAATGTGTCTTATACTCCTCAACTCCTTTCCAACAACTATTCATTTTCTCAAATTAGAGCTTTGAGCTGAAACTTATGGTCCAAAAACATTTTGACTGTTTTACCCAATTTATCCTTGTATGCTACATATGTCTTATTTCTCTTCATGTGCATTTTTACATACCCAAATATTAAATATTGGTCTAGGGATATGTTCTATGGTTCATAATCTTTCCATTGACTATTCTTATGCCCCAAACAAACCTCTAAGCTAGGGGTTATGCCTTTTCGAAGTAAACTGGCGCCAAAATTTTACCCTTACTGTTTTGGTTGTAACTTTCTCATAAGAGTTTTGTTTTGTGAATAGATTAGCTCATTGGAAAGTTCTCTTCGAGTTATTTTATTTGAGATGAAAATAAAATTGCACCTTGGTACACTCTATTCTTATGGGTTTTGATTAGTTAAAAACATCGTTTAAGACCTCAAAATCGCCCTGCAAGTTAATGACCTTAAAAAACCACAAAATTTTGCATAAAACTGATTATTTTTCTGTTGTAACAGCCTTTTAAATATGAACCGTTGATCTCAAATCACGTGGAATCGGATCTGTTGATCCACACTCCATTGGCCATCAGCCATCAATGCTTTCATTTGGATGCACACATCTCTCCCAAACTATTGACCCGGCCACCGATCATTGACCCATTCCTTTGGCAACTGATTCACACTACATCGCTAAACCGACTGACCCGACCATTGACCATTGGCCTTCAATGATTTCCCTTAGTGAAGGGGACTCCTCAGATTTTCGACCGACGCTCGACCATCAGCCCAACGACCATTAGCAGTCCCTCATGACTGTAAAAAATATTTCCCCCAATTTGGATGACCTAACCATCGGTCACCGGCCACTTCTGGGATGCCATGGAAACTACTTACCTGACATAAGACATAGATGTTGTCATGGCATGAAACATAATTATGAGTTTTTAACTTGGATGACGTGGCATGACACGTGGATGCTGACATGGTATGACACATGGATGTTGATGTGGCATGATGCATCATTACCCTCTTTCCTTCATCAGACATAGACCATTTTTCTTAGACAATTGAACACCTTGACGAATTGATCGACCCCCGACCATTGGCCCATCAACCATCCTTGATTTCTATTGCACACTCGAAAACACTCCGTCGAATTCAACTGACGCCCGATGCCTGACCATCAACCCATCGACCATCGACAACTTTCGTTAGTGACTGAAAAAAGTTCATTGGATTTTGGTTGACGTTAACTATCGTCCATTGACCGTTAGAGATGTCTTCTAGCTGAACCAAACTCTTTGCCATTTCAACCGACTCGACCATTGGCCATCGACGATTTCTCTTGTCGAATTTCCACACTTAGGAATATTTGACCAAAATCTCCAATGAATATAAGTCGTTAATCTTCCAACTTTGTCCAACCTCGGCGATGCCCGACCATCGACCATCAATTAATTTTGTTAGCGAATTTTAACGCTCTCCACAAATTTCACCGATTTGACCATCGACCATTAGCGAAATCTTTCGGTGAACTCCAACTCTAAGAATTTTTTTTGATCATAATCCAGGTGAATCTAGATCATCGATCCCTTCAACTTCCAACTGTTGAAATTGAATCTCATCCTTGTATTTTTTCAACCTTCAAAACAACCAAAACCTTACAAATTTTTAAATTTATCAAGGTTAATCTCGGTCGTTGATCTTGCGATCTTGGTCGTCGATTTACCAAACTTCCTGTAACATCTATAGCGGCCATTAAAATGCGAAATTTGACCATTCCAAGTTGAATCTGACTCTGTAATTTTGTAGATTGGTTCCATTAACCTCCTTACACAATTTTGATTCATTTAAACATGAATCTTGACCACAAATTTGGGGACTTGACTCTAATTTTCTCTTGATTTTCCCCCAAATTTGCACAGACCAAGGTCTACAACATCAAATTTACTCAAATTCACATTGGTTCTTGGCCCATATGGGTCTAGTGTTGAACCAATAGATATGATACCATATTGTAACGTACCCAGCCCCCAACTGGGTCACGCCATTGCTAAAATTACCCCATAAAATTTATGATATTAAATCAAAATGAGGAAATAATCACACAACATGACAACTAAAATCAAGTAGTTGTCTATAGTACTTAGAAATGTAAATACAATTGTTTAACTGTACATAGAAGCAATTAAATAACACACAACAATATTCAACCATATAAATAGGGATTTAAATGCATCATTATGCTCCCAACAAACATTTATAACCAATATAACTTAGAGTAAAATGCACAACAAATATATATCAACATTTAACACATCAACACATTAGAGAAGAACACTTATCTTATACAAGTATGCAACCCACTACAAAGGACATACATTCTTCCCAACCGTAGCCTTGTTTTTCCAGTTCTCAACAACAAGACACCCCCAAGATGGGGATATGAATTCACATAAGATGGTGGTCCCTAAGGATGGCTAATGTTCCTCTCTCAGCAGTTAAACTCATAGCTAATTCCACTCCACCAGCTCACTTCCCTTCAACATGTACAACCCAAGGGATGAAATCCCCCTTCACTGCTCACCGTCCCTCAGGACTTTCCACTCCCCTCTAGAGCTTCTAGCATAGGTTGGACAACAATTTTAGTTGTTGGGATCTCATGAATTCTACATTTGCAAACACAAATTTTCCCAGTAGAAAAATGTGTGCTTCCTCGGCAAATTTTGAGCAACACGTCACTCCTAGACACACAATCTCTTTCTTCATGAGATTACAGCTCCAAACAACAAACAAACATGTCCACAACAACTACCTTCAAGCCTCAGCACTCAAAACTTCGTTGTTGGCTAGAAAAATCCATGTAAAAACAACTCTGCATACAAACACTTGAATGCATAATTTTGGTCTCCTACCCATACAAATTTTCCTCCTTTTCACTTGCTTTCTGGACTTGCACTCTTCCCCAAGCTGATTGTACTCAACCCCCATTCTCTCAATAACTATGGGAAGAGACTCTCACACCAAACCTCTTACATGAATTCAATGATTGGGATCTAGGACACTCAACAACTAATGTAAGGTTCACGGTAAAGATAATTTAGAGAAAAATAAGAAATGGGTTTTGGTTTAATAGATATGGATAACTCTCCCCCCTTGGACCCATTCCCAATCTTGTAGATACTTATCCCCCAAATATTCTTCCATGTCCATCTTCAGCAGATGGTAAATTTTATTCACTATATTGAATTTACATCATTTACATTTTATATCGCTTTGACTCTCAACCATATACTATATCTATGATATACATCGCTAGTTTGGTTATTCCTATGAAATTACCATAAGACATACTCAAAGTTGATGAATAGTCCATAGAATATCCTACTACCCATGTTATGACCATTCACCTATGGTGTTATCTAAATCCTTGGTTGATGACAGTGTTATATTGTTTATATTCCAGCGAACTGTGACTAAGAACGCTACAAAGTGGTACATTAAGTTACCAAGTGCCTCCTTTCATCATTTCTCATCCCTAGTGATGGCCTTTTTTACCCATTTTCAACTTTTGATCCATTATGAAATCAGAAGAAAAATTTGACATCTTTACATCAGAATACCACTGCTCATACACTCGATCATATCCTTGAGTGGAGATGGTGGTGTAGGTTGATCAAAGACATAATTCAAGATGAAATTCTTGTAGATTGTTTTGTTAGGTATTTATTTCCTAATATCGAAAAGATGTATCTATGTCAATACATTTAACTGAAGAAAAAGTTATACTACACACTCATCATCTCGACTTGATTTATTCTTAGTTTTCCATATTGTATGAGTTGACACCTCATGTTCCTTGGCTTTCAATAGATCCATCAAAACATACATCGAGACCACATGTCGATGGTTTGATTGGTTCTATTTCCAATACTTCCACTAGGAAGTTGGCAAGTCAAATGGGTCAGATGAAAATATCTTCTAACCTTCCTACCATTGCATCAACATTGAAAAATTCCTTAGTGCCCTCCCAAACCTCCGAAATTCATTTAATATAATCCACTAATCCAAAGAATGCTTAAAAACCTGGAGGAAAAAATAAGAATAAGAAGAAAAATTATACTCCTAGGCAAGGGACCACTCCTAATCAAAATGATAATGCAGGAGGCACTAGTGAGCCAAAAACAATGAAATTCCCTTTCATGATCTCCACTGGAGATCATCCTACGCAATGGTGTCCTTAGATGGATGACATTCACCAATACTTATCCCAGTAGAATTCCCAACAACAACCTAGTATCCTAATGAATCATTTCCCTTGCAGCAACAAAAAATTGTTGCGGCACACCCTACACCTCTACAAGGGGGAAATCCCTCACAAGGAGGTAATACCACAAATGCAAATGTCTACATGTGTGACCATGAAATTGATATTCAAAATAGATCTCTTAATTATGATAATACTGGCAGTGGCCCTACTAATTAGGAATTGTCTTCATCCTAGCCATGTAGATCTTTGAAGATAGAGAAACTATCCAATTATACAGTGCTTTGCCCCCCCAAAGGCGTGTCTTAAGAAGGTCTACACACAACCCCAATGCCTGAGTCACTCAAAATTGCATTATTATTTAGTATTTGTCTCGAGCACTTTGTGCTATGTTTTCCCTAGATGTCCTTCAGAGTTGTCCCATGTAGCACAAATAATTGTTGAGCACAATTGGTGGAGTTGATACCTTAGAAACTTGCCTGATTACATTTGGCATTGACCAGAGTCAGCCTTGACTTCCTCACCACATTTCTTTCCAAATCCAAGTATCTTCATGTGGGATAAACATCTTTAGATACATTGTTGATGGAGGAGCCTCCACTTGCATTATATATGGTTGTAACAATACCCATCCATGGATGTTTTATAATGGGTGCTAACAAAGAAGAACCATCTAAACATTTGATTGACATTGGATTACATATGGGTTGTGACTATATGATGGAATGTCCAGGGTTAATTGAAAATTTTGTAACTATGTTTTTTTTACTTCTCTCATTTTATAATTAATGTAATAAGAAGAAACCTTTAATTATATCTATGCTTTGTTATGGCATATAGAACTTGCAGAAAACAAAATATGAAGTGGATCCAATAGAATATATCTTCAAAGACAACATGAGGAATGCATTTGAAAGAATGTGTATTTTTTTTATGAAGCAATCACTCTTATTCTACTCTTTTTTATTTACATAATCATGTAGAGTATATTTCAAATGAAGAGATATACTCATTACACTTTATTTGTGTGTTTGTAAATGGAACATGAATATATCCAATACCAAATTCAAGCTAATTAACAAAACTTTTCAAATAACCAAAGTACAATACACACTGCAAGTGATGAATGATGATTAACGAGGAGTTCCAACAACAATAGTGGTTTTACCAATGAATGATGATCAGTGAAATTGAATATTACAAGTTGTATATTTTGGAATGTTTATCTCTGAAAATCAGACACGTTGTTGAATGTGAACATACTATCCCAATTGGATGATGACATTTCATCAATTATAACTGTAACAAATATTTATGGGAATTTTGAATATTGTGGACCTTTATGTTGTCCCATTTTTTATAATGAAGGGCCTCTTATTTATACATGATAAAATTAATTTCTTATTTTATTGCTTTGTCCATTGTCATAAACTGTTACTTTGTTAACTAGGTATATGGATGATTTACATTGTTACAATGAACAAAGGTGTAGTCAATTGGTATATTGTTTAAATAATACAAGATATTAATGCAATGATTATATCTAAATGCAATAATTAAAAAAAATCAATAATATTACAAAAAAATATTTTATTTTCTATGATTACTTGACATTTTGTAAACAAAACAAGTTGTAATTGCATACCAACAATGTGGAGAAATTCATCACTACAACATATCCATGCATTGTATCCATTTAAACTAAACAATGTGGTCTATACATATTTGTACTATAATAAAAGCACCAATGCATATCACTTCCTTCAATGATATCGTTATGTTGTTATCATTATCATTACAAGAATTTATGGTTGATGTTATCATTATCATTGCAAGAATCTATGGTATGCAAGGTGTTATGCAAACTGGCACTTGTATGTATAAAATATGCAGTGGTGATTTCATGATAAAAAATATGTATCGAGGCTTCATTACATATACAATATATTGCACACTTGTGCATTATAAACATAAGTAGTGCACTAATGTGTTTTATATCAATTTAAGTGTAATGTAAAAAAACCTCCACTAGAACCCTTGGCCCTCAAAAATTTTTAGTTACAGTGAAGTTGGGTTAAAACCTTTGTTACTAATAAAAGAGGTTTTATTGATAATTTTTTCCAATCTTATCACACAAAAAAATTGATGTAAAATTTTTTCCTAAAAAGTGTTTTTCCTTGTAGTAACGATGGAAGGGCTAAATTTTTATCATCTTCAAGAAAATATACTTGGCATACAAAAGGTTGATAATGGAAATGCTAGTTTCTCTTATGAATATTTTCTTACAAACTCATTCTTCATCTCCACCTCCAGTTTGGTTCTACAAATTTCATCTAAGGATTACTCAAGGCTACCATAGAAAATTTTTAGGGATGAAAAACATCAGAGGAAGAAATGGAGAAGTTAATCGTGCTCCTACAATAAATTGCCTCATGGTAATAGGGTGCATTTTTAATGTGGCCTACTTGGAACAATATTTAGATACTTCAGGTTTATGTATTCAAGGGGATCAGAGTTCCATTCTAGATAGTGAGGCCCTAAATATGGTGATGGTAGAAGCATGGAAGACGATCTTAGATGGGGAGATAAGGGTGGAAGTATGGGGGATCGAGTGGTGGACATGGTAGGGGACGTTGGGTGGATTTACCTATACTTTCCATGGGCATTGTTCTAGCCCTAAATATTTTCACTCTCTGGCTTCTCTACTATTTAGGGTGTGGAGGATGGCCAAATCAACTTCGGAGTATTTTAGGTGACATGAAAGGTCGAGCTATCCCTGAACCACTTTGTTTTCTCCTCCAGGACCATGCTGGGCTCTAAGATTGGTACCGATATCACCCACTTATTTAAGGGTTTAGAACCTAACTTCCATTCACTAATGCTCGAGGGTAATGTCGAATCTCTTCTTCAAAGTGTGCACATGATGATGATGTTGGGTTCTCTATTTCCATGGTTGTTCGAGGAATGTTTTAGGAAACTTTCATTTACCAGTTAGAAATGGGATTTTCCTGGAAGATTGTAATTTGTGAGTCTAAGTTGTTGCTCCATAATTAACTACAACCATATCAATCATATTATTCCCATACTACAATTCACTTAAAAAAATAATTCTCCTCTCCACTAGATTCTTTCATAGTCTATTTTGGAAAATTAGTCCTAGCTTCCCTCATCCACCTATCCTCTAGGTCCATCTACTAGTTGGTCATCCCCCTCCAACATCATCTTAATTTTCAATAGTCGACACATTCATGAATAACCTTGTGTTGTGTTCATTTTGGGGAAAATTGTCAAATTACATTTATTAGCTAGCATGAGAAGAAAGACTTTTCTTTTATTTTATTGTTGTTTAATGCAAGTCATTTATATTTTAGTTTTATTTTAATCTTTTCCCAAAAATCTAGATATGGGAGGTTGATGGATAATAATGAGGGTGGTTGAGGAGACTTGGGGAAGGGTGTATGAAAACTTGATAAATAGGGAGGAGAAGTGGTGAGGAAGGGGGGATTGGAGAGGTTTGAGCATGATGAGAGTTTGTGAAATTCTTGGAAGATATAATTCTTGTGATAGTTTTCTTTGAGCATTTGTGTTTTGTTGTTCTTGGAGTCACGGGCACGGAGGGCCAATAAACTGAAAGGTTTCTTGGAGCTAGGAAGCCGGCTAGGCTCCTAGTTGGCAGGGAGGATTCCGTTGTTTCACTTTGGGCAAGAGGGAAAAAAATACTTGGAAGCACCCAGAACTACATTACAACCGATGAGCTTCGACAAGCTGAGGAGGTATTTTTTAGTGGTATTTGGTTATTGATATTTTGTATATACTTTTGTTTTAAGTTCTAAATCATAGAGTTAACATATTACTTATTTCATCATGTTATTTAGATTTATCATTGAGCAAATGTAGAAGAAACGTTTAAATGAAAATCAATGAAATTATGCTAAAACAAAGTTGTTATTGTGTATGTATTCAAGGAATGATTAATTTCCTAACATCCTAGATGGGTGTTACATATGGTATCAGAGCCTGGTTTCAAAGTTGAAACCTGGGCTTGACCACCCACAACAATGAGATTTTATCTTTTTTCTGCAATCCAAATTGGGTTGTTACATGGCATGGCACCTCTATACCTTAACTCCGTGAAGAAGAGTACAAATTAACTCAGAAAGTAAAGATTAACTCAGAAACCATCACTTATCACAACTTCTCTTGATTTCTCTTGATGATTGATCTGGGAGAGTTCTTGTTTGATGAGAAAAATTGGAAGAAAACAACAGAGAGTGACCAGATAGTGGAAACCTCTTGTCAAACAGATCCACAACTTAACTCAATCACCAGAACAGTCACTGGTTCACAACACTATAATTTCCCGATTGGAATAAATATTTTTTGAAGTCTATCTATACTGGGTATGTTGCTGCTGTAGTGGTTATTGATAAAATCGAAGTCGGGCACCCATGTTGAGACATCATGTTGTCTACACAAAATTTTAACTCTGAGAGTTTAGTGAAGCCACACAAAACTCATCAAATTCAAAAGAACAATCTATATAGCTAGTTTGTTATGCACTACATCCCTTGGCACCAACTTTACTTGAAAGCCATTCACCATTTGGAATCTTAATAGCAGCATTCGCTAGAGCATCAACATAAGAATTGAATTCATGTTATTTAAAATGTGAAAAGACAACCGATATCAGCCCTGTCAATATGTCCGATGTAGAACTTCTTAAATTTTATTTTGAGTTGCGTTGCCTCTGCACACAACTTAGCCATATCTTCATTCTTGATTTTCCATAAGCCCTAAATTAGAATTGGTGCACCATAGCTAGATGGGTGTTACATACATGGGCTCGGTTCTCTGCAAACCCAAGCTGGAGAGTTTCAGGTTTTCAATTGCTTAGTCATCCATGGCCATGGACGCATCGCAAAACCTGGTAATGCATGGATTGAAGCAACACAATTCACAAATCGGCCAGGGCTTTATCTACAACCTGCCTTTGAGTAGATCACGTTGGTCTCAGGAGTTGTGTATAAATCACATCTTTACAACAGTATCGGCAAGGTGTAGCAGCAACAGGGAGCTTCAACTTACAATGGTTGTTGTTGTTAACAATGACACAAATTGCGCTGCAGAGGATTCGTCTGCTTCTTTATGTGAAAATGGTGTGCGAGAAAAAGAGTTGAGTATTTCTACAATTCTTGTGAACTTCAACAATTATTTTGACCCATATGGCGCTCTAAGCACACCTCTCTACCAGACTGCAACTTTCAAGCAGGCTTCTACCACAAAGAATGGTCCATATGATTATAATAGAAGTGGAAATCCTACTTGGGATTCATTGGAAGATCTGTTAGCAAAGTTAAATGGTGATGATCGAGCATTTTGTTTCACTAGTGGGATGGTTGCTTTGTCTGTCGTTACACATCTTGTAGAAGCAGGACAAGAAATTGTTGCTGGAGATGACATATATGGAGGATCTGATAGATTTCTTTCTAGAGTAGTCCCAAAATATGGGTATGTTGCATTGGGAATCACCCCAAGTTGTTGAGTTTCATGATGTTGTTCCCTGCGCTTCCTTTAAGCTCTTTCATCTTGTCTCCTTTGTTTTTCCCTAGGGACATAAGTGTCATCAGCCTTTGCAATGGCATCTGACTTTGTCTTAGCATACTTTATTCTCATTGGTTTATCATAGAAGGGAAAGCCTTGCATTTTCCAGAGTGCATTAGTAGCAACAGAGATTTCATAAAAAACAACCCATGCCTGACCCCGATGCTTCAGAGTTTTGAGGGCAATAACATCTACAATTTTTCCAAATTGAGAGAAAACTACATACAGAGACTTTTGAGCTCATCTAACTTGGTTTTCTCATGGAGATTGTTGATATAAATGGTCATATTTGGAGGAATATCGGAGGACTACATCCTTGCTTCCCGTATCTATAGTTATGTGCTGCTTCGCTAGAGATTATAATGGAGAATATATGTTCCTCCCCTTTTCCACTTTAAACCCTATCATAAACCTCGCTCTCTACTCTAAATATCATATTTTCCAGGTGCATGTCAGGTTCATCATAAGTTTTCCTTTCTGCCCAATTTGTCAATCTTTGGCATCTCACATAGTACATTGGTTAAATGCACAAGATATTCAGTATTAGATGGCCTTGATTATTTGCAGATCCATCTTTATCTGTCACTTGTCGCAGAAGTGACTTCTTTGCCTTCCTGCATTTATAGGCATAAATATAGAACATCCCAATAGCAATGAAAAGCAGTGCAAAAGAAATGCCCATGGAAATTCCTTTGATTGTCCCTGCACCAATTCCACTTCCACTTGGATATAAAGGGAGATAACTTCCATTTGGATCTTGATTGGGCATGAAAGCAATCCCGCGGGTGTTGGAAAAATCAACAGAAGGATTATACGCCTTCAAGAAGGAGGAGGGGACATTGTTGGTTTGGCTGAGGACAGAGAGACTGTCGGTAGTGGCATTCATGAGAGGATATGTGAGGAAGAGCCCATAGTATTTGTTGATTTTAGCATTTCCACACAAACAATTGATAATAACATTTATTGTTGAATCCTCCAGAATAGAATTTCCATTATAAGAATTCACCTTCTGCAGCCATGGAATAGTGGTGAGGTTCGCATATATGCCTGCAATTATCTCATAGGTGTCACCACCATTCAAGTTATACTGAAATAGATGTCCCAGGTACCTGTTATTGCCCTCACCCAGACAATTGCATGAGAAGGGAATCCTGATCCTAATGCCAAAATTTATGAAATTATCATTGTTGATTACACCACCGTTCCAGGTCTTCAAGGTTTCAAAAGTGACAACATCATTAAAGAGAGTTAAAATATATGTG
>ML785130.1:170369-182245 GCA_009831015.1 Picea engelmannii | reverse complement strand
GGCAAGAGAGTGCTTACTAATGAGAATGTCATGTTTCAAACTTATCAAAAGATTAAGCAATAGTAAAATATGTTATTAGAATAAATCAATGGCATTAATAAAAAATGTCATATATATTTAAACTTTATGGTGCACGGAATTGGGTAGTTGTTTAGCTACCTTGTTATGAAAATAATGTGGCATCAAAATTATAATCCCATCGCATTGAAATAAGGAAACCTACTTAATCCCCAATTAATGTCCTTAACTAAGAACCAAGATGGAAAATTAGCATTCAACCCAAGTCACCATAAGAGTGGGTCCCATGAGGAATTTTAATGCATTCAAAGCATTACCAACGTACATGGCATTGTGAGAAACACGATGATTGTAAGCGTAGAATTATGTAACGATTTCAAGATAGAGTGTGGAATCTATTTCTTAGAGTATGGAATAGAGAACTCAAAGTGCACATTATAGTTAAAGTCCAACTTACATGTTTTAAGGTTAGGGTGATCGTATTGAAACAAATCTTGTAACCTATAAAATAAATGTTGATGTAGGAAACATTGYGTAAAGTATGACTTAYGATTCATCCTCTACTTTRTTAGTAAGYRRAGGGYCTTTASTAAACTTGAGTTYGAATGGAAACATARTCATAAAMTTGGTTTBTATTGATAAMGAGGGAGAATCTAACCTTAGTAATGCTAAGAGTGAAGGACACATCATTGTTACAAGAAAGATATTGACCACTTACAAGTTAGTAAGATGAGTGATAAGTACCTTAGCTAATGCTAGTTAACTAAGAAAAATGAATGAAAGAATGCTTTGAGAAAATGGGGTATTCCTTTGGAAGTGTGTCACTTTTGCCCATAAATTTATTGGTAGTAGAGATCGCAATGGAGTGTCGTGGTTTATTATGCACAAGTCCCTTGTAAGAGAGGTGAGTTTTCTAAATGGTAGCTCACATATTGAAATGCATTAATTAGTTTAACAACTGCTTGCTCACCAAGAAGGATTTTTCCATATGAAGAAACTTTGATTGAAAAATAAAATAAAATATAGATAAGGAATGATGAAAACACTTTCCATTGTTAAACTTCTTTCATAGTAAGGGGAAAGAACTTGAAAGTGATAGAGATGGACAAGAAAAAATTTATAGGCTAGAGTTAGTAGGATTTATGTAGGTATAAACGATATAATTGTGAGACACAAAGTACAAATGCGAGAAGAGAATACCTTAAGGACAAGTGACTAAAGAGTTTGGAATGAACCCTTAGTAATTTATTCTTGGTATAGAAATTTTCACTAACTCACATGTCAAAATGGTGTTCTTTATGTATAGGCACATTGGTAAAAATTAACTATGGATAAGAAGCATGATTTTCTCAACTATGATGAAGATAATCTTACTCAACTATTAACTTGGTCGAGATCTAAATTATATGACTGAAGAGGAAAGTGAGATCGAGGACAATGAGCAAACAAACCATAAAGTGACGACATCACATGGCAATTAGTTAGCATTATCTTAGTTTATGTTCCTAAGCATGATTCAAACTTTTGTGTGCCAATCTCATGAGTGATGGCATATGTATTGTCAAACTAGAGTAATAATCAAAGTCAATCATGATTGTTTATAATTATCATGGTATCCAAGGTGGGATTGTATATATGACATGATGAAATATATGTTGAACTCAATATAGGACTCACTTAACTAAATAACTAATGATAAGTTAAGGTTCTAACTGGCGACCAAACCATTAGACTATACTCTAAATACGAGGGTCCTATATGAAACTTAGGAAGAATAAATCTACAAGAGAAACATGTACTTTCATTAATTTAATTACCAATGGTAATAAAATAGAGTCAAGCCATAGTAAAGTGCCTACTAAATTGGTGTAGTTACAATCAATATATTAATAGCCTTGACAAGTTGTAATCAAGTCTTGGTCCAATGGGACCAATATAACACAAGGTTTGCTATCATGAAAGACAAATAGAAGTTGTGTCATAAATTCTACTCATATTGTGAATGAGCGTAACTTCAGGACGAAGTTTCTTGAAGGGTGGGTGTATGTAACACCCCATATCTTGACCTTTAGGGAGTTAGAAGATGGACTATTTACTCATCTTAGTAATTCAATTCTTAACATTTGTTTGGGCTCAATTAGATTGAGATAAATATTTGAGATATGTACATATTTTTATATGTTTCATGATATTATATTCATTGTTATATACTCATGATGATGATAGCTCTTTGATTTGTTTAAACATGCAAGTTAAAATGTGGAATTTAGGTACGTGGATACTAGTTCAAGTTATGATATGAATGCATAACAGATGCCAGACATGATAAAAATAAACATGCATTTCTTAAATTGAACGTCAATACAGATATGGATCCTTATATGAATTATTATGTATATGCATAGATATGATTTATTGGTGGATTAACTTACAGGTTAATGAGCTATGCGATAGCCAAATGACTATAGTGTTGAGGTGACTTGGATGTCGTAGACATCAAGAAGATAGTATATGTTATATGTTGTACTTATTATTTAATTTATGATTCAAAATATTGCTATGATTTGTGGTGAGTGTGGTTTTGACAGGACGCACAACTTGCCCAGAGTGATTGTTTGATGACGTGACTCTAAGAAAAATAGTTGCATAGTACGGCTCGATATAGGGTGTTGACCCTAGTTCTATAAGGAGGGGTGGAGCTATTGCCCACCGTTTATCCTCCGAAACCTAGAGTTGTGGGAGGGTTGTGTGAAGTCACGCTCCCCTAGACGTGTGATGGCGATTGCTAGTTTCCTATTGGGGAAGCTTGGTCGAGATGTATGACACTTCCACTTACAGGTTCTATCTGGAGTTAGGTCAATATAGTTGACGCTCCAGCTTAGTCCAACAGAGGGAAATGATAGGATGGAAGATGGAAGTAGGTTAGGAAGGAATGATGCTTCGATGATAGTTCGGAATACTGATTGAGGATTAGAGATGTCACTATTGTTTACTCACTTGGTTCTTACCATGTTTAAAACTCTCTTTTATTTCCTATTGATATTTTAAGTATGATAATGAGTTATTGATGAATTGGTGTAATTTTGTTCGTTTAAGATTATTAAATGATGCATTACTTGATCTGTTGTCTTACATGTCTTGGTGATCATATAGGAACTATGCACTAGAGGACATGGTTGTTTATCGTTAGTACATACATGGGATATGTGTTCGCTAGCTACGCACACATACCCTACCCATGTACACTAGTACAATTAATTAATATATTAACTATTAAAAGTAAATTATTAATTATTTAATTGAATGTTTATTGAATATTAAATTATATTGCATACAAAATATCTAGAAGCATTAAATACCTTATTGACTTTGATAGATGGTGGGTGTGATGAATTGAATGAGCATGGTGGAGTGTTATATTCATTTTGGGGAAAATTGTCAAATTACATTTATTAGCTAGCATGAGAAGAAAGACTTTTCTTTTATTATATTGTTGTTTAATGCAAGTCATTTATATTTTAGTTTTATTTTAATCTTTTCCCAAAAGTCTAGATAAGGGAGGTTGATGGATAATAATGAGGGTGGTTGAGGAGACATGGGGAAGGGTGTATGAAAACTTGATAAATAGGGAGGACAAGTGGTGAGGAAGGGGGGATTGGAGAGGTTTGAGCATGATGAGAGTTTGTGAAATTCTTGGAAGATATAATTCTTGGAATAGTTTTCTTTGAGCATTTGTGCTTTGTTGTTCTTGGAGTCACAGGCACGGAGGGCCAAGAAACCAAAAGGTTTCTTGGATCTAGGAAGCCGGCTAGGCTCCTAGTTGGCAGGGAGGATTCCGTTGTTTCACTCTAGGCAAGCGGGAAAAGAATGCTTGGAAGCGCCCAGAACTACATTACAACCGATGAGCTTCGACAAGCTAAGGAGGAGGTATTTTTTTGGTGGTATTTGATTATTGATATTTTGTATATACTTTTGTTTTAAGTTATAAATCATAGAGTTAACATATTACTTATTTCATCATGTTATCTAGATTTATCATTGAACAAATGTAGAAGAAATGTGTAAATGGAAATCAATGAAATTATGCTAAAACGAAGTTGTTATTATGTATGTATTCAAGGAATGATTAATTTCCTAACATCCTAGATGGGTGTTACAATAGGAATGTGATATACACCTTTTATTTATCTAATTACATTGAAGGCCTTGATTGATCTTACTCAAGATCACCGAAGCTTCAATTTTGATTGATGATATCATTTTTGAAGAGGAAGAATGAAGGAAAATGATCTTTGTTTCATCTCACTTATGTCTCTCCATACTTTCACACACATAGTTGTCTTTTTCACATTTTCTCTCATTTTTGTGTTACAAACCAAAGCATAGAGAAAGCTTAGTTTGTGTTGAAAGTTCTTTGCATTTGCACCATCACCATTTGTAAAAGTCTTAGATTTGGTGAGACCAAGTTCTTGCATAATTAATTCAACATTCAATTAGATTACAAATTCTATTAATTCAATGAACATGGAGCAAAGTCAACCATTGACTTTCGTTGACTTTGCTCATACAAGTTGGATGCACAGAACCTACAATCAAGATAAGGGTTTCCAAATTCAAGACAGTGGCTAAATCTTACCATGTATACAATTTGAACTCCATACCACCCAGGAGTAAAGCAAAGGAAAGTAATGTCAATACTAAAATGTCAAGATTCGAGAATGATCATTATATCAATTATTATACTTGTTTTATGTCATACCGGTATGATTCCTCCTTCAAGTCGTAAGATCAACTCCTTGTCGATGCTAATGATTTTGACAATGACACTACCTATGAGGTTCCTCCTCCACCCATTTACATGAACAATTGAGAGGAAAAGGATCCCACGCAGCAACCAGACACTCCCCCATGTTCTATAAAATATTTGAATCATGCTCTCACCATGTTGATTTTGGGGGAAATTACTCTTTCTAATCCTTCTCTGAGATCAATGACAATCCCTTTGATGTAAACTGGCATTATGACATGTCCTTGCTTGATCACAATGACCCAATTTTCTTTCTTTTGAAGAAATGTAACTAAGTGAGAGTTGTGTGCTTCATGAATGGAGACATAAACCTTCACACCCCCAAACTACAATAACCAACATAAATATATCTTAACTCTGCAGCTATTAGATAGTGAGAATAATCATAAAATAATTAAGATACACATCTCTTGATGCTTAAAAAATATGGAGTTAACATGGATCAAAACTAATGCTTTCCATATATATTAATGCTTGATATCATGTAGCTTAAAGTTGATACCCTATGTTGGTGTGAATGTGTATTATTTAATGTAAAATTTATTTATTATTATTATAATGTTTTTAGTTTTGTATAATATTTTTTCTTGTACATGTGTATATTGATGTTATTGTTATAAATGTGGGAAGGGCATTACATTATCTTGAACATTGTGTTAAGACGCCCCTTTCTTCTCTTAATGAAATCACAAAAAATTAAAGGGAAAAAGGAAAAACCCATAGATGATAGTTATTGCGTCATCATTGTGGAAATTGACAGCAGACAATGATGATGGAAATCACTATCAACGTTTAAATAAACACAATTGTGACATTGTGAGATACCACAATGATGACAAATAAGAAAACGCTAGTTAAATTCATGTTGTTAACTCTCAACAATGGCATCTTGCACCAATTCTACAATGTGAAAGGCCGGAGCAAAAGGAAGTTCAAAATCATATAAATATGAACTACACTTTTTTCTAATTGCACTCACGAAATGTGAACAAACAATAAATTATACAAAATTTTAAGATTCTTGATGGTGTATTAGTGGGCAAAGACTAAGCTATATGAAAAAAAGACATATTAATAATTAAAGTTATAATAAATTTATATAAATGGTTTGAAACTATTTTAAAAAAAATTATGAAAATTCTTCATCATGTCAATATAATATTGGAAAAAGTGTAAATTTAATGGTTAAGAATATATTAATAATTAAAGTTATAATAAATTTATAAAAAAAAATTATGAAGATTTTTCATCATGTCAGTATAATATTGGAAAAAGTGTAGATTTAATGGTTAATAATATATTATTCAAGTGAGATAATGGTGAGAGGCAAAAGTCTCTCAATCATGTCATTATAATATTGGAAAAACATGTATATTTAATGGTTAATAATATATGATTAGTTGCACCACAATTGCATAGCTTATTAAATGTTTTCAATTGAATGGAAACTATTTTGGGAATTTTAAGTTTTTTTCAATATCAAGAAAATGGGAAATAGAGAGTTTTAAATTAGAATTATATTAAATTAAAATGTAAATATTTTTTTTTCATTATTACAAATACATATCTTATTACAAATATTTTCATTACACTTATTCAAAATATCACTATAAAACAAAGAATAAACTACATGTAAATATTATTTCAAAAATTAGTTAAGTAAAAACACTTAATAATACTCACTTTGTAGTTGTGGATATGAAAAACATTTAATGCATGTGTGTTTTTCTTCAAGCCCAAGCTAAACATGAAAGTAAAATAAATCAATACCCTATCCATAACAAGCATTTGCTCTTGTTGTTGTTATCAACCAATCATATCATTGACTTTTATTGTATTTTCATTTTACAAGAGTAGAAATAATTCCAATCAAAATAAAAATAATGTTTCAAATTTATAAAAATGTTTGAAGTTTATATATGTTTTAAAACGTTTAAAATTTATATATATATATATATATATATATATATATAATTTTGTTTCTAAATTTTTGAGTGTTCTTAAAATCTAATGAAAAAAATATTCTTCCTAAACATTTTTAAAGTTTCCATTAAACAACACACAAGATAAGACGGGATTTCAAACTTATAACTTTACGTAACAAACTTCTTGCGCATTTCCTGCTATTTCAATATTGATAAAATTTCAATATTAAAATCTTTCATAAGAAAGCGTACATCTTGAATGTACGTATAAACTGGGACGACACACGTGAAAGGCCCTCCCTCTTCATATCATAATAGTTATTTTTTAAAGGCAACATTTAATAATTGTATTCCAAAATTGAAACGTTTCAGATATATCTATGGTGAAAAATCTTATGATGGAGCAGATGATAACAAATTTTATTTTTTTTGGTACGGATAATTAGGGTGTGCTCACTTAGGGTGTGCTCCTGCTCACTAGCCTGACGATTCGGACCACTAACACTATAATCGTTAGATGCATTGTTATATGTTTTAAACACAATATATAAGTAAGTTTAAGTTTTGATTTAACATAATCCAGTGTTTTAAGAGTGCACTATATTACTGACATTGAACTAAATTTTGAAATGTTTCTAATTTGTTTAATTTATAAGTTCAATTGATTCTTCTTTAAAAAACACAAATTATAATAAGTTTTAAAACTCCAAAGAATATAAGCAACATAATTACATTATTTTTACCTATAAAATAATTATTTATATTAATTTTGAGAGTTACTTTCAAAATATGTAATATTACCATTTTAAAAAATAATAATTTAATATAATTAGTACAATCAAATATTTAAAAGTGGTTGATACATATCAATGAGCATCATTTTGTACTTTTCAAAACTAATGCTACTTATAGGTCATGGGTTATATTAAATGAGAGAAAATAAGATTTAGTGTTTTCCAATTTGTTCATTACTATTGTGTTTGATCATGTTTTTAAGAAACAAATGATGTAGACTCTCGATCCTCGAGCCGAGATCCGCACAGGATCGATCTTCTTCAAATCCGTAGAACTGAATTAGTTCTTTTGGGTCCTCACTGGAACCCCACGGATCCGATCCACAAGTTCTGACTGCATCAGGATTTCAGTAGCTGGGAGTTTGAAATGTAGCGCCCAAAATCACTTGTCCTGCCAATCCCCGAATTCCCGAAATGGCTCAGATCTTTTCGGGATCTCGCGAACCGGGAGTTCACGATGCAGTGACTCCAAAATCTCGCTTCTCTACTTCCCGAACCCTGAAATGTCGAAATGGGCTCAATGGCTCTAGCTTGTGCTATTCCTCCGAATGATTTCGGGTTTTTGCGTCTCGAGATTTCGCGAGTCGGGACTCCATGTCTCCCGACTCCTGGCCTCTCGAACACCTGGGTTCTGAAATGCCAAAATCTACTCGTGACCATGGTCCACTTTTTAGGATTCTGGAATTCGTGATTTCGCGATTCTGGCTGCAGACGGTTCTTGGTCCTTCAACCTCCCGGGTCCTGAAATGCCAAAATACTACCCCTTAAGAGGACCTTTCGGGGTTTTCCCCGAACCTTGACCACTCACCATGTGTCTCCTTGATGAGCAGTCCTGATGCTTTCGGGACTTGACGAGTCCTCTTCCCTTTGTTGTTACAAGGATTAAACCCCTCGCACCTCCCTCCGGATCCGACGACTATCGGTCCTTGGTGCTAGATCTGACAATCTAGATCCTTTTTCCTATGCACCTCCCAGGGACTCAACCCTGTGCATGTATCCTTGATCCAGCGGCTCTTAGGCCACCGCGCTCCAGATCTAATGGCTGGCGCGATTTCACGAACAGAGAGTTCGCGATGCAGTGACTCCAAAATCTCAACCTCCTCTGCTTCCGGAACCCTGAAATGTCGAAATGTTGAATTGGGGACTTCGGGGTTTTCAACGCAGAGTGCTCTGGCTCCTTGTCATCAGAATTTCTGGAATGTTGAACCCCGAAATGTCGAAATGCCGAAATCCCACTCCAAAGGGGAATCAACGGCTCATGTTGCTTCTCATCCAACAGTCCACATGATTTCACATTTCTCCATGAAGCGTCTCCACCGTCCGTTTCTTCTCTTCTATGCGGCCTCCCAGAGGTTAAACTCTATGCACCTTCCTCTGGATCTGATGGCTATCGATCCTTTGCACTAGATCTGACGGCCCAGATCTAATCTTCCTCGTGCTCTCTCCTCCTGTTGTCTAGACGTGAAACTCGACGATCCAGATCTCATCTCTCCAGTTGATCTAACGGAAGTTGTGCTCCTTCCCGAGCTTGAGAACTTCCTCCCTCCCCTTGGGAGTTTTTCTGAAGTTTCAAAGGCCTCGACCTTTGCTTCGTCTGTGAGCTCAATTCCTTTGGATATCACATGCATTATAGGAATGCTATCCCTCCTGAGCTTTGTCGACTATGAAACATCAAAGGGTTTCTTGACCTTCTTCTCCTTTCTTCTGTTGCTCTGTACACAAAGGTATTGTTCCTCCTGAGCTTTACTTCTATGAACCTCAAAGGTTCCTCGACATCCGCACTCCTCGCAGGATTCTTGCACACAATGGTGCGATCCTTCATGATCTAAAGAACTTTGAGACAAGTTCTCACTTCTGCACCTCCTTGTGTCTGGTGAGCCTTCAGACGGCTGTCTGTCACCGCTTCACCCGAATGTTAGCCTGGTGCATTCCTTGCATAGGTCTTTTTCCTACTTGAGCTTCAACTACTCAGACCTCAATGGTCTTTGTCCCTTCCACTCCTTGAAGGGGTGGAAATGCCCTCCTCTGCAACTTCCCGCTCAAGCATGCCTTGCTGAGCCTATAGGATGTCCAATGACCCTGTGAGTGTCTTCCCCGTGACACTTCCCTTATCTCAGAACTCGAAAGAGTGTTCTTCTTGGTGCATTCCTTGCACTTGCTCGATGCCCTCCTGGCAGAGCTTCTACAGAATTTTCAGTGACTCTGACTTCTTACTGAACTCGAAATAGAGCTCCTTTCGTGCACCTCTTGCACACGCTCGATGCCCTCCTGGCAGAGCTCTACAAAACCTTAGACGTTCTGTCTTCTCCTCTTTGTGCTCTCCACTACACAGTTCCTTCTTCAAGGTGTTCAACAACCTTGAGGCTTCTTCTTTGAGTTAATGACTTCCTCTGGTGCGCCCTCTTGGCACGTCTTTGTCTGAAATTCCGTTGAATTCAGAAGTGCACTCCTTGCACTGGCTTACAGAACCCACAGTATTCTATCATGCAACCTCTTGCATGAAGCCACAAAGATCAAAATCTGAAATCAAAGAACTCTCAGATAGGAAAATCTATCTATCCCTGCAAATAAACACCTAACATACATCTACAACATATCATAAATGCATAAAGACATTCATCAACAAACACAGAAAAACATGCAAGAAAAACTGCTCTGTTTGTATTAATCAAGAATCCCTAATTACAATGTGTTCGAGCTCGGACTGCAACAGAGTCTCCGCTCTCCTCTCCTATCCAACCTATTCTCTCTATTCTTCTCTACCTTCTTCCTCTATTTATCTGCCTTCCTAACTTACTGAAAATAAAAGAAGATCTTTTTACAAAAGGGGGCTTCTTGAGCGCTTCCCTCCATCCTCACCAACTCTCATTAATTACAATGAATTACATTGAATGGTTGTCTAGTCTGAATCAGATCTAGATCTTAGTCTTACAACCACTTAAGAAAACCTTTATCTAAAGCCTGCACACATGCATGGCTTTTGGCTCTACCAGCCTTACAACATTTAATACAATTTCAAATTTTGAAATTTGAAAGTGAGAGGGTTGCGCCTCTCCTCTCCCTTGAATGCGTGCTGGTTGGTTGGCTGGCTGGCGCTTGATGACGTGGAGTGATGCTCCTGCATCATACTCCTTAGCTACAAAAATCATGAGCTCCTGCTCATGAGCTTCCCAACACCGCTGTTGAAATCCACCTGGATCCCAAATAGTTCTCTGGAGCTGTCCATCTGCTCCACTGTTTTGTTGTTGTTGCTGCATCTGTTGCCCTGCTGCTATGGCAGGTTCTCCATTGCTTTGCTTCTCCTTACTGGCAATTTTTGTTGCTGACCTCAACATCAGGCTTCTAATTTCCTCAATCACCTTGTCCAACTGCTTCCATGGTTGGGTTTCCTTTTGCAGCCTGCTCCGCTGCACTTCTTCCCTGCAAATGGGTAGATCAACTTGATCTCCCATGCCATCTTCTTCCTCTGTGGCCTCAACTTGCCACCCTTCTGCAAAATTAAGCTCTACAGTCTAATCCTCCTAACTGACCTGTGGTTCAGTCACCTTCTTTGATAGACTTGCTTCTGCCATTTCTTCTGCTGGTTCAGCTCCAGCTTCTTCCAGCTGCTCCTCAAACTGGAATTCTCCTTCATCTTCTGCTTCATGCCTCGACATTGCAATTGATCAGGGGATCAAATTTTGCTCAATTTTCAAAGTGCTCGGAATGCGACGAAAATAGTGTCATTGCGCCCGTCTCGTCTTCCTGATTCCGGTGGTATATTTACTTTCGCAAACAGAGTCCATATGGAGGAGATATCGTGATCTGTCCGCCAAGCCAAACAGGCAAAATTTTGGGATGCTGACTGTACCGGTCCGTACAGTCTGTGCGGTGACGTGGCAGGGCCGTACAGACCGTACGGTGATGACGTGGTGCATATTGGTTGGTTGGTTTTTGGCGAATTGGGTGAGGACACGTGTCCGAATGGCAAGTAATATGAAGACACGTGGCTTAATCCAATGGCGCCACGTGTCCTTTGTTTATTGGACAATTATGTTTATATAAAATGTTATGGAGGCCGTGGGGTTAGACCCCCAGACCTCCCCCAACACCAAGGATTTCATAACACTCCGATAACCAATGTTCCCGCCATTATTCCTTGTTAGATATGTCATAAAACATGTATTTATGTTTACATTTTATATTATATGGAAAAGGGCGCGGGCCGGGGCTTAAGCCCCGACCCATGGTTCCATTACACAACACATATAACCATATGTTATATAACATATGCGTGCGGGCGGTATATAACAATTGAACCATGGTTTATACCATAACATATGAAACATATGT